>VURO01035447.1:0-11507 GCA_015108175.1 Pelvicachromis taeniatus | reverse complement strand
ATGTTATTTTCAGTTTGCCTGTCTCTCCTCCAATGCACACTGTACTCTCCACATGCAAGTGTGACTCAAAGCCTTTTTAATTAAAAGACACATACATCGTGCAGAAGAGAGAAACTAATGACCCTGTATAAGATTTAATAAAAAATGATGCAGACAGAAACACCCCCTGTCTGTTTTCCCTGATATTGCGAGTGTAGCAATCAGGTATGAGTTTGTTTGAGGTGAAACTTTCATGGACAATTGTTATTAGGATATAAAACATGCTAAGTGATGCCTCAGCTGGCCATCACGTTTGTGCACTAATGGTATCCATCAAGCTTATTTTGTTCAGCCGCTCCACAGTAATTGCTTCTGTTTTTTTAATGCATTTTATTTGTAATGGAGAAAAAAAAATCTGTATGTTTACTGTCTAACTTCTATACCTTGGTGTGTTTGACTTGCAGATACTTCCTCAGGGTGACAATAGTTCGGCGCCTGTCTGACTTGGTGAAGGAATATGAGTTAATTGTCCATCAGTTAGCCACCTACCCTGACGTCAACAATTCGATCAAAATGGAGGTCGGCATAGAAGACTGTCTCCACATCGAGTTTGAATACAATAAATCCAAGTAAGAGCAATGTGACTTTAACTTGCCAAATGAATAAGTTAATGCTCCATCACAGCAGAAAATCCCCAAATTAAACGAGAGCTGCATTTACTTGCATTTATGTCTTTCTTATAGGTACCACCTCAAAGATGTGATTGTTGGGAAGATTTATTTCCTGCTGGTCAGAATCAAGATCCAACACATGGAGTTGCAGCTCATTAAGAAGGAGATAACAGGCATAGGTGAGAATATAGGGCAGCCACATATAAAAATAAAGTAACCTAGATGAAGCACATAAATGACAAGTCATTATGGACTTGGATTAACTCTGTAGTTCATCTCCTCTCAGCTTTTAAAGCTGCTTTATTTTCCTCTCTGACACCAACTGTGTCCTACTAAGAGCATTGGAAACTTTGCTCCACTTTAATACTTCGTTTCAGGTAATGAAGTCCTTGTCCTCTTTTTCAGGTCCCAGTACTACCACAGAAACGGAGACGGTTGCTAAGTACGAGATCATGGATGGAGCTCCAGTTAAAGGAGAATCAATTCCCATCAGACTGTTCTTGGCTGGTAAGAGCCCATCTCCTCTTTGGTAGCTATTATGTTGAGTGCTGATCCAGGCTACTATCATCAGGATATCACTTTTCCTGTTAACTTCCCTCATCATAAAACATTCAAACAGGCCTGTTTTTGTTTTGTTTTTTTGTTAGTCACAGCTAATTGTCTCTCATGTTTCCTTACAGGATATGACTTGACACCTACCATGAGGGATGTCAACAAGAAGTTCTCTGTACGCTACTTCCTTAATCTGGTGCTGGTGGACGAAGAGGACAGGAGATACTTTAAACAACAGGTAACTTACCACCACGCCCAGTAAACTGGCTATGTATCACTGAGCTGATATGTGTCTTTCTTCAAGCTTGTATTTAGTAACCATTTCATATCAAAGTCTACACAGATACTTGGACTTATCGTAGCTGTTTGTGTTTTACTTACTGTCATATCTGGCATTGGGCATTTCCTTTATATAGCTGAAAATATTGTTTATTTTATAGCTTTATTTATTTTTGTTATGCATAGACATGGTTTTACTGTGTGGGGCACACGGGGCGATGATGCACTCAGGAGATATATCGTGTGTGTATTCATATCCTCGTGGGGACGTCTCATTGACATAATGCTTTCCCTGGCCGCTTACCCTAACCATCAAAAATGAATGACTGACCTTGACCCTTACCCTAAACCTAACCATAACCTAATTGTAACCCTGACACTAAAACCACATTTTGAGTCTCAAACATGCCTTCAAACTCGTGGGGGCTGTTGGTCCCCCACAAGTATAGTAAACTTCCAATTTTTGGTCTCCACAAAGATGTTAATACCCATCCACACACAGAACAACACCAGGAAGTTTTAAATCCTGCTTTCATCACAAAAAGAGAGTAATGTATTTACATTCACTGGCCACTTTATTAGGAAAGGAATTGTAGCTGCAGTGTCCTGGTCTTAGCTGACAGGAGTGGCATCCAATGTGGTTTTCTGCTGCTGTAGTACATCTGCATCAAGAGCCGATGTGTTGTGTGTTGAGAGATGTTCCTCTGCATACATTGGTTGTAACAAGAGTTACTGTGTTACCTTTTTATCAGTTCAAAGCAGTCCGTCTGTTCACTTCTGACTTCAACAAGGCATTTTCAGCCCAGACTAGCTGTTGCTCTCACTGAATATTTTCTCTTTTTTGGGCCAGCTGTAGAGATGACTGTGTGGGTATGGAGCTTAATCAGGGTCAAAAGTTTAATTCATTTTGAAAAAGTGATTAGAAACTGAAATAATTTTGATATTTAAAACTAAAACAAAAATATGTATAAAAACAAATACATTACTTTATTTTGAATAAATTATTTATTTTCATGCAGCTTTAAAGTAATTTTCTTTGGTTCAAAACCTTTTTTTTTTCAGTTTTAGGTTTTTTGTTGTTTTGTTGTTGTTGTTTTTTTTGTTTTGTTTTTTTTTGTTAATTTGACTTTTGACCCTGATTTTGTGTTGTGGGCCTGCATAGAGGGGGATGGGCGGGGCGTAGACTAGCAATATACACCTCCAGTCTTTGTTACAAGTTAAAAATGGCCATTTTGGTTAAAGATGGCCACCACTCCTTCACAGGTTTCTGATTATCTTATGATGGAGTATATTGACAGGTGAATGTTTGTAGCATATTTATATACATTGCAGTAGGGAAAAAATGTACCTCAGCCACAGGAAATACTGTTATCTGATTGGCTGGTAGGTTGCTGAGCCATAAACTGTGTACAGAACTCTTAAGAATCGCCTGTTCAGTTCTGTGTATTATTCATTTCTGTCCATCACAAAATAATCAGAAATTGTGTTTCTTACCTGTTGGCTGGTGCCGGTGACATCCCATAAACGAGCAGTGGCCATCTTCAACCAAAATACAGATTTTTAATTTGTAACAAATGGGACACAGTAGCTGTTAATCATCAGTATATGCCCCGCCCTTTCCCTTTGATACACACTCACAACACAAAATCAGGTTCAAAAGTCTGAAACTGAAAAAAATGAGATTTCAAACCAAAAAAATTTAATCCAACTTGAAAAACATTGACATGAAAACATTCGAAATAAAATTGTTCATTTGTTGTTGTTTTCACATATTAAAAAAAAAAAAAAATTAAATATCAAAACTTTGAATTTCAGTTTGAAATAACTTTTTCAAATGAATAAAACTTTTTAAACCTGATTTAGTTCCATATGTGGGAGAATCACAGTAGATCAGCAAATGCTCAGACCCTCTGGTACCAGCTGTGAAACATCTTTTTAACCTGACCTTCTTCCATATTCTGATGCTCAGTTTGAACTTCAGTTTTACATCTTGACCACGTTTACATGCTTCCATATAACTGGCTGAATAGATATTTGGACTACACAGTTTAATAGGTGTACCCAATGAAATGGCCAGTGAATATATACCAGCAGGTGAGCACAAGACGTGATCTTATTCAAGTACATAAGTCCATAATTTAATCCACCTTATTAACTTAACATTTGTAAATAAAATTTCCTGTTGCTCAGAATGAGCCAGATGTTTTGCAGCCAGAGCAGCAAATTTCTCATGTTTTCTTGAATAGTCTAATTCTCCAATGAAATCATGCATAAAAAGGGATACAAGGGATGTAAAAGGATGCATAGTGTCTTAGGCACATTTATTGATTATCTCTTTGATAGATCATTTTAACATAATCAAAATTACATCAAGTTGAACTGCCTGCAACCATGATAATCTCACCGACTGCTGTTTTCAATTTAATCTAATTTAATTGTGGTGTACGGCTCTGTGTCGATGTGCAGTATGCAGCCGCGCCGTGACCCCCAGCTTGCTTAACTTTTCCATATAAGTAGTACATGAATAGTCCTACGTTAAAAACATACATTACTGTATGTTTATTATTGTTGCTCTGTCTCTGTGTTTAGGAGATTGTTTTGTGGAGAAAAGCTCCAGAGAAGATGAGGAAAAGAAACTTCCACCAGCGCTACGAGTCTCCCGAGCCTCGAACCCAGCCGGTAACTGCAGAGCAGCCAGAGATGTGAGGGCCGGGCTAAGAACTGATAAAACATGCAGACGCACCACAGCTCGTCACTGCTGAACAGCCAGAGATGTGAGGCCTGCCACACTCTCTTCCTGGACTGAGAAATGTCTGTATTCATAAACACACGTAACACACCTTCAGGCATCCCCCTTCCCTGCCCCCTGCACCACTTCACAGCTTCAGGTGTGAGCTGCTCATCCTCACTCTCTTTCGCGCCCCGCCCCAGGACATAGACACACTCGCATACAGATGCACACAGTCAAATTCTGCTGAATGCTACATGTCAAGGCAAGCGTGCAAACAAACCAACCCAAGTAACGAACAATGAGACAGCCTTTTTGTCATCCTGACGTCTCGGACTGCAAACACACTCAAGCACACACAAGCGAAGCCATACAGTTGGGTTTAGTGCGGAATTAAAGAGGAGCAAAGATGGAAAGGAGGAGAGCGCTACAGACCGCCGCACCATTTTATCTTGTTCTTCTGCAGCAGGAGCTTCTTTTTGTTCGCTTACTGAACAGCACTTCTCTTGGACTTCCTCTAGCATCTCGCCCACATACTCTGCAAAGTGTCACTTTCTAGAGTCTGGATGGACCCAGTAAATGAAGGTATTCATGATGTGGGGTGGGATCAGCCCGAACAAAGAATGTGAGTCAACGCCCAAGCTCTGTATTTAATCATGATATCAGTTGTTACTCATCCACGGAGCTGGGGAAAGAACCAATTTCCCAGTTAAACATTTTTGTTACTGTAACTGCTTCCAGCCAAACAGAAATGTTACCCCATGTTTGGTGTTTTACACATTTCTAGCTCCAGTCCAAAACACATTTCATTAAGGAAAACGTTGTCATTCACCATGCACATCAGGTTCTTAAAATCATCATTTTGAATCTCAGTTAGCAGTTATTTATTTCTAAGACTACAAAGTGCCAGATTGTCAATATACAATCATACAATGAAGAAAAATGCAACAAATCCTCACACTGGAGAAGGAGAATTGATTATCTTTGCTTTTAATTCTCTCGTTGATTAATCGACTAATGCCGCAAGCATCATCAATACAACATTTCACTCACATTTCAGGTGTAACATATGCAGATTTCAATGAAGATGTCAGTTTTCAACAACTTACATCAGGAATTCCTCCACAAATATCTGAAGGTGTAGTGTCTCTTTTCATGTTTTTGGCTGCTACAACACCCGTTCGGTTTGAATTTTTACAGTGCTTTCTATCACTAACCTGTAATGTTAGATAACTCAACGTTTGTTTCACCCATGTTCCAAATAAGAAAAGCTTTTTTTCTTTTCTCTTTAGTACTTAAGCACTATAAGGAAATTCCTCTGACCTCCTTTATCCTGCGTTAGAGGAAAAAACTCAAAAGTCAGACGTGCTAAATTTGAAGATATGTATATTTGAAATTTGGGTGAACTGAACTTTTAAGCAAGCGTTGAATTTGTAATATTTCAAGCTCAGAAAAATGACTGAAAAAGACACTTCTGTTATTTGGAAAGACACTTTTTGTGTTTACATCTTGAACCATTAGAAACAGAGTGGTTAATGATGATCAACAGCCTACTTCTTTTTCTTCATGCTGTTTTATTGAACCTGTTGGTTGAAATACTAATGTGATGAATGGCTCACGTCAGCTGTTGTAAGCACTGGAAGAGTTGCAGTATGGATATACTGTCAAATCCAACAATGTTCCACTGTGATGCTCAGACCTGTAGTCTAGGTCCTGCTTTAAAGACACTGTTCAGTCCCATGTGTTGGGTGATTCAGCTTTGATCCATTTGCACTTTCCCCCCGTCATGCTTACCTTTGTACTAAAGGGGCATGGACGCTGAAAACAAACATCACTCAAGGACAACGTCGCCTCAGAGATCTCCCGAGTCTATAACACAAACTATACACACATTTATACTTCACTACAGTTTTTTGTTTGCTTTGTTTGACTTGATATGTAAAATACGTAGCTTTATTTCCTCATATTTCATATATGGATCATGAAGCTGTGCTGCTTTTCACTTCAGAAAAGTCTGAATGCTGATCTGCAGCAACTCCAGTTTTTCTTTGTCCGGCCTTGCAGACTGGTTCTCTCTTGTCTGAAAACTGTAATTTATTTGCAAAAAATGCTTTCCTCACTTCTTTTTGCTTGTCAGAAATATTTTGTCTTTCTGAATACTGTATAAATAGGGTTACATCGGTTTTCTTTAAAGACTGTCTAAGGTCATGAGGAGAAACAGTTAAAAGCCAAAACTCTCTGCCCCTGTCTTATCTACTGCATGTTTATCTTTACACAATGTCTGATCATGCCATTGTGTGTGTGTGTGTGTGTGTCTGTGTGCGTGTGTATGATAGTGTGTGTGCGTGTGTGTATACACTAAACACAGATATATATAGCTAAAAATGAATCA
Organism: Pelvicachromis taeniatus; assembly: GCA_015108175.1. Lineage (NCBI taxonomy): Eukaryota > Metazoa > Chordata > Actinopteri > Cichliformes > Cichlidae > Pelvicachromis > Pelvicachromis taeniatus. The sequence goes on along the minus strand of VURO01035447.1, from coordinate 4,906 downwards.
TAAATAAAGCTGATTTATACTGAACTTTAACTCGGTGCATTTCTGCAGAGAGGTTCTGCTGATGAAAGAGTACCTGAGTTCATCTGACAGGCCTGTGGGGCCACTGATTGAAAAAAGGTTAGGATGATTGGGAACATAAGAAGATAAAGCTCCAAAAAAATCCAAGTCATGCTATGGGCTGTCTTTGTGATGAATTAGGTGTAATAATAAGTTCTTCAATTCTGTCTACAGGTTGGTAGATAATGGCTAAAAGTTTACCCCCGATTTGCAGAAGTGATAGATTTCCTTTTTTTAATAAATGTAATGTAGGAAACAGAATCTTCTATTTTTTTCCCCAAATACCATAAAACAAAATGAATATTCTTTTAGGCCTCTTTCTTTGAAGAAATTTATGCATAAACCTTGGACTGTATCCGGTGAAGAATAAACAAAAAAATAAACACATAAATGATATCATAGAAAATTGATTCTGAATATTCTTGTAATTTTTCTGGATTTTTACGCAGCTATTTCTTTTATTAAATTACTCTTGTTTTTTGTTTTGTTTTGCACAGCAGAGAAAAGGGGAAATATTTTTATAATTTACTACTGTTCTTTTATTAGGAAAACATTCATCTGAAGAGATGGTTGAACCTTTTGGACATTTTTATCTGGAGCGTGGCTCCGCTTCAAGGGATTGTTTTTGATTAATTTGATATTTCCCGCTAACACCGATCGAGTGTTTTACTGACACAGTCAAGGTTTCGTCATAGCTTCTGATAGCTTATGAGAACTGTCAAACATTCAGTCTGAGAAATCATGATGTAGACAGAATATTTATCATGTCTTCTGCATGCTGTTGGAAAACCATAACAGCTAAGAGAACAAACTGTATCTCATTTGAGATGGCACTCATTTGGGTTTCTGCACATATAGAGGTTGAAGGGAATGGAAAAATATGGAGTGGTTGGGAAAAAAATGCATTAAAATGACAGGAAATGGAGCTACTGGATAGGGTAGTTGTAAGACTGCACACCTTCGGAGAAAGTTCGAGTCCTACCTGGCGGTGTTATCCAGTAAGGGTCCTGACTAAATCCCCCATGCTAAAAACCAAGTGCTGGGACCGTCTGCAGCCTGTCCTCTCGGACACAAGCATTTCACTGCATGTTGTACTCTGTATGACTGTGTGTGTGACAAATAAAGTTTGTTTGTTGTTTTCTTTTTTACTGCTAAACAAAGCAGAGGGTAAAAATATAATTAAGATTCATATGCAGAATATTTGGAAGGAATTGTGGGACACAGCTAACACAGGAAGACATCTACACAGCCTCTAAAAGTATGTGGGCTTGAACAGAACCCAGAGGAAGAGATGTTGTTTACGCGGTTGAGATTAGGACACAGGATTAAACCATCCACTCATGCAGGTGGCGCTAATGCACCTGTAAGTGCGCTTTGCCAACCGCTATTAACCTCCGACGAAGAAGAAGCTAACGCAGGGATGATGCTTCAGCGTTTACTTACCATAACCACGGCAGTTCAAACGGAGGTGAGGTGTTCTGCTTTAAACTGGACTAACCGACAGAAGGACCTGAGGCGTCGTCGCACTTTTTTGGTGAATGAAATGTGTGTTTGTACGCTAATTAGTAATAAACGCCCTCAGGTAGCAGTTGGGAGAAAGCTGTTGTTCGGTAGTTAATTTTGTACACATGAATGAATTTACCCTGACTACAGAAATGACTCTTGTGCTTTGATGTGAATTAAAGTGTCTCCTATAGTCCAGACATTCGCTCCATTGCTCTGACTGTACGGAACTGAAGCTGCAGGTAGCTGAAGATGAGGCACTGAACCGGTTTATATGAGAAACACAGAAAAGTCTTTGGGCCTTTACTGGCTGATGGGGGAAGGATCGATCCAAATATCGATGTATTGGTATCGGATCGATACTAACGCCACGGCTACTTTGTTTCTATCTTCTAAGTTCAGTATGTAGCCCACAGAACTGTGTTAAATATATCAATCTTTTTGGAAATGGAAAAATATACATCTTACATGCACTATGCAAATGTCTGAACTTTTTTGTGTTGACTCTCTTTTATTTACAGCATATATCCCATTTTATCAACTGTCACATTTAGATTAGATTAGATAAAACTTTATTAATCCCTCGGGTGGGTTCCTCCAGGAAATTCAGTTTCCAGTAGCACAGCACCATCACAGTTGCATGTTACAGAGTTGGAATACCAAATAAAGGGAAATGAGAGAGTATGAATATAAGCATAAATCTAGCATGTGTACACATATATAAATACAGAATATTTAATAGGGATAAATAGGAATACCAGTGGAATATATTCCTTGATGAGCTGTATTGTGAGTCTATTGCACAGTGATTGTTACACAGTCGAATATAAAATGTTGATTGATGATTCTTTTCTGTTTGTGATTACAGGAGCTGCCCTCAAATTCAGACATGATCCAGTGACAACAGACAAATCTTTCTTTATTTTCGCTTTTAATGCTGAATACACTCATTTAATATTGCAGTGAATTTATTGTAAATCCAAAATTAACTGATGAAAAAATTACAAAAGGTAAGATACCATAATATTAACTGTCAGTGAAAGCTGCAGCTGTTTTACTGAGAAAAAAAATTCGAAGGAATTGTATATCAATGTAACTGGTATCATTATACACTCTATTGCCGAAGGTATTCACTCATCCAAATCACTGAATTTGTGTGTTGCAGTCACTTCCATGACCACAGGAAGTGACTGAAAAGAAATTCAAGCACCTAAGCTTACAGACTGCTTTTACAAACATTTGTAAAGAATGGGTCGCTCTCAGGAGCTCAGTGAATTCCAGCGTGGTACCGTGATAGGATGTCATCTGTCCAGCAGGTCTAGTCGTGAAATTTCGTCACTACTAAATATTCCACAGTCAACTGTTAGTAGTATTATAACAAAGTGGAAGCGATTGGGAACAACAGCAACTCAGCCACGAAGCGGGAGGCCACGTAAAATCACAAAACGAGGGAAGCGGATGCTGAAGCACATACTGCGCAGAGGTAGCCAACTTTCTGCAGAATCAATTGCTACAGACCTCCAAACCTCATGTGGCCTTCAGATCAGCTCAAGAACAGTGCGTAGAGAGCTTCATGGAATGGGTTTCTATGGCCATGCAGGTGCACCCAAGCCTTACATTACCAACCGTAATGCAAAGCGCCGGATGCAGTGGTGTAAAGGACACCGCCACTGGACTCTAGAGCAGTGGAAACGTGTTCTCTGGAGTGGTGAATCATGCTTCTCTGTCTGGCAATCTGATGGACAAGTCTGGGTTTGGCGGTTGCCAGGAGAACAGTACTTGTCTGACTGTATTCTGCCCAGTGAAAGGCTTGGTGGAGGGGGGATTATGGCGTGGGGCTGTTTTTCAGGAGTTGGACTTGGCCCCTTAGTTCCAGTGAAAGAAACTCTTAATTCTTCAGCATACCAAGACATTTTGGACAATTTTATGCTCCCAACTTTGTGGGAACAGTTTGGGGATGGCCCATTCCTGCTCCAACATGACTGTGCCCCAGTGCACAAAGCAAGGTCCACAAAGACATGGATGAATGAGTTTGGTGTAGAAGAACTTGACTGGCCTGCACAGAGCCCTGACCTCAACCCAATAGAACACCTCTGGGATGAGTTGGAGCGGAGACTGCGAGACAGGCCTTCTCGTCCGACATCAGAGTCTGACCTCACAAAAGCACTTCTGGAAGAATGGTCAGATATTCCCATTAACACACTCCTAAACCTTGTGGAAAGCCTTCCTAGAAGGATTGAAGCTGTTATAGCTGCAAAGGGTGGGCCAACTTCATATTAGATCCAATGGATTAAGAATGGGATGGCACTCAAGTTCAAATGAGTGTGAAGGCAAAGCTTTGGCAATAATAGTGTATATATACTTATTTTTGACCACTTACATGCTGCTCTTTACATTCAGGAACATAAACAGTAACTGAATTGGTGTATAATAAAAGGTCTTCATTTGTATGTAGAACTAAAAACTTTAATCTGGAACAGTGTTTTGTAATGTGTTTTATTTGGCATAAGGTAATCAAGAGACAGTAATATACATTTTAAATATATGACTTTCTACAGGACTCAATTCAGCATCATTATGTGAAGTGTTTGTAACATCAGGGGGGAGCAGCCAACTGCTACAACCAGTTGGGGATGATGGGGAAAGAGAGGACAAAAGAAACACTGGAAGAGCACCAGAGATTAATAATAACTAATAAATAAATGGGCCTAATGTGGCCTAACTAAGGGAGGATTCTGAGTCATCTGATCCAGTCCTAACTATATGCTTTGTCAAAAAGGAAAGCCTTGTGCCTAATCTTGACAGTGTAGAGAGTGTCTGTCTCCCGAATCCAAACTGGGAGCTGGTTCGACAGAAGAGGGGCCTGAAAGCGTAAATCTCTGCCTTCCATTCTATTTTTAAATATCCTAGGGAGTTGTCTAAAAGCGAAGTGCTCTATGGGGAAGTATGGTACTATAAGGTCTTTAAGACAACATGGTGTCTTGAAATGTGCTTTATACACAAAATTTATTATTATTATGAATTCAAGACCTTGTCTGGCTCGCTTTCTATTCGCTGTCAGTACTCACTGTAGCATTTTGAAATACCTGAAGGTGTCTTGGGGAGGTTTTAGAACAGCCCAGTCCTTCAGACTCTCTCTCTCTCTCTCTCTCTCTCTCTCTCTCTCTCTATATATATATATATATATATATATATTTATGGAATGCCGTTTAGGAAAATATATATATGGAATGAAAGTTGAATATATATGGAATGAAAGTTGAATATATAGAATGAAAAGTGACATCACAGAGGCCCTTGTGCCATCTACTGTTTTCATAGTTTGTAGCTGCAACAAGTGGCACAA
>VURO01035444.1:0-16369 GCA_015108175.1 Pelvicachromis taeniatus | reverse complement strand
CTACAGTGTTGAACCCCCTTATGGCTCCAATTTTCGAGGTTTCTTCTTGTTAAAAGCGAGTTTTTCCTTCCCACTGTTGCTAAGTGCTTGCTCTACAGAGACTGTTTGATTGTTGGAGTTTTCTATGTATTGTTGTAGGGTCTCTGTCTTATATATATACAATATAAAGTGCCTTGAGGCGACTGCTCTTGTGATTGGATCCTGTATAGAATTGAACCAGCTTGAGATGATTTGAGCTTTATTTATGACATGATGTGCTATCCTGCTGGAAGCAGCCATCAGAAGATGGGTACACTGTGCTCATAAAGGGATGGACATAGCAATAATTCTCATGTAGACTGTGATGTCATTTGGTATCAAGTGTGCCAATTCTGATCCAAACGTTGCACCAGAAATCGAGTCTCATCCGACCAGCCTATGCAGGAAGATCCCAGATTGGCAGTTTCTGAATTACCAGACCAGCCAGTTTGGCACCAACAACCATGCCACGTACAAAGTCACTTAAATCACCTTTATTCCACATTCTGATAGTTGGGTCGAACTTTAGCGTGACATCTTGGTTGTGTCTACATGCTTAAGTTCATTGAGTTGCTACCGTGTGATTGGCTGATTAGGTATTAACAGTATCAAAACGTTGATCAGGTGTACCTAATGAAATTGGTCCGTGCGTTTAGCATAAGCAGCCTGTATTTTTATGAGTTAGACTTAGCTTTGAAACCGCTCTGCCTTTAAAATAGCATACTTTCCACTTTCTGTGGTTTCACAGTTGCTCAACACTAGCAGATAAATGTTTAGACATAATTAGATGTGTTGAATAACTAAAAGTCTGACAGCTTATGTCAGTGCGGGGCAGCAAAAACAGAAATAGATATTTATATATGTCTGTGCATAACCCCGAAGCAAAGGACAAGTTTATTCTGCTGACATGTCTCCCTGTGGGGACAGCCCTTTAAAGTTCTTTCTGAGAAAACTATTTTGTGGAGAAAAGCAGCACGTATAGTCTCCTGTACCATTTAAGTTTTAAAGTTCAGATTGATGTATGTTTTTTCAGCGGTGGTGCATCACGGTTGGCACAGTGATGTGTTCTTCTTCTGTGACCTCACCAACCGAGTAGACTATATTTTCTTCATTGTTGTTCTCTTTCAGCTTGTAGTTGAATTACAAAATTAAGACATAGACAGCAACTGCCTCGAAGATCTTTGTTTGCATATCATCACAAGTAGTACGTCCACTAATATGTGTTCAAAACTTTAAGTTGTTTTTCTCCGTGTCAGCTCTTTAATAGTAGGCTATTAGTTGCAAAAAAGGTCCCAGTTAACTGATCAGTTGCAGTAACGATGCTTGCAAACTCGAGCCACCTTTTAGCCAAGTGACATGATTGCCCCGACACTTGTACAAACTAAAGCAGAACAGTCATTGATCCTTTTTCTTTGCCTTTGTTCTGGGGATGTTTTTGTCTAGAGTTATTGATCAATCGAGTCCGGTGGGAAAAGAAGCCTTTAGTGTAGTATCCCTGTACTTATATCCACCTATTACTGCTATGGTTACACAGATCATGTTCAGCAAACCCCGTGTTCAATGCGAGCTCCTAACAAACATGGCTAACTTATCCATCTGTGTCTTCCTGGATCCTGAATCAGTATTTAATGCAGATCTCCAGCATCAGTGCTCTCCATGTCTGTGCCAGTTTAAGCCGGAGGATGGAGGGTCCAGTGATGATTGTGACTATGTAGGTCTCCGACTCCTATTCCTGTAAAGTAGATCATTTTGTACAGCCTAGTCCTTACTGAGTAATGGTGCTGCTAAAAGAGAAAAGGAAGGAAGAGAGAACGAGGAGGAGCGTGAGAGATGCAGCTTTCTGTCCTACTTATAGTTTTCATAAATTCTTCTCTTTTTCTTCCTTCATATCCAACTCATGTCTTGTCCTTTCATATTCTTTCTTATTTACTTGTCTGAAATTCATTTTTTCTTCCTTGTTTGTGCCCCTTCATTGCTTTTGGTTTTCCTGTTCCTACATTCATCACTTTTCTTTGGTCTGATCTGTTTTCTATAAACTTCCAAGCAATTCTTTTGCCTTTATTTATTCTTTTCTTTCCATCCTCTTCATGTTTCTCATCCATTCCTTAATATCTTTTATTCTTCCTCTGTTCTCATCTTTATTATCAGCCTTTCCACCCATGTACCCCTCTGTTCACAGTCCCTCCCTCTCCCTCCTCGCTCAACTCCTTTATTACCGTTACACTGTCACCCTGACTTGGCCTTCCTCGTCGCTATTCATGCTGTGTTACAAATTTTTTCTGGTCTCTATCCCACAGCAGCACACCTTTAGGACCAACTTTTTACAGTGTTCCTCTTTTATTCCACTTTCACTGGGCTACATTGTGTCTTGCTGAGTTTTAGGGAGGTCAAGAAAAAGGAAAAGTTATTTTGATTGATGGAGGGTGCACTCCACTCATCACAGATAAGTCATGTTGTCCTGTCAAATGATTGTGTCCATCCTCTCCTTTCCTCTAACTGCATGCTGGGAGTTTGAGAGCGTTAGTAGCTGCTAGTGTGTGTCAAGCTGCTGATTTAGTCTGAGGCTTTGGTGTTTTTAGTTAAGGCTTGTTTATTTTATTTTAAGATTTTAAATCATTCATCCTGTGTGTGCAGGTAAGACTATTTTAATAAATTACTGTGCAGATTAAGCAGCTTGGGGGTAATATTTGTACCCAAGTTATACTGGCTGTATTTGAGAAGGGTTCGCCTCTCTTATCTGTTATAAAGTATTCGCGGTGAAGCTGGTTGTCTTGGCTGCAGAAGAACAAGTGGGCCATGAGAATGTTTCATATGACTCTCGGATGAATGAGGCAGTCGTGTCTTCTCTCGCGCGACTGCAGCATTTTTAGTGTTTTCAAAGACAGCCTTTCATGTATCTGAATGATCCAGCACACATTTTAGAAATTAAATGCAAAAGCTAGAGCTACATGACATGCTTTGAGTGTGGTATGGTACGCACAAAACAGGTCAGCTGCAACCAACAGGTAGCTCTGCATGGAACAAGGAAGGCCCCCACTGGCACTCGGCACAGTAAAACACCGAACAATGAACGAATTGTGAAGGAGAACAGTGAGGTGATAGACAGTAGCTCTGATAATACTGAGGGACAAGCTGTGGAGAAAAATATAAGCAGTAGACAGACAGCCCAGGCTGAAAAAGCAGCAAATCAAGTGAATCAAACACCAGAAATATTGAAAATATACACATGGAAATTTTAGAAGATGACTTCCTTTCACAGTTCTCTGATATTGTCTCAAAAATATGATCAGTAGTCATATTCACTTGAGGAGATTGGTTATTTCCTAGAAGAAGGCAGACAGTTTGTTATATTTCTTTTGTAAAGATTACAAAGCTGACTAGTCAAGAACAGCCAATTCAAAACAAATTCTTTACCCTAAAAAAGACAAACGGCAAATAAATTGGTTAAAGCAAGGTAAATACAGAGAAGAAAAATGGCTTAACTAAGTAGCACGTACCTGAGGCTGGTATGAGTTGGTAATAACTCAAAGAATTGTTTGCTTTTCAGGAAAACAGGTACCTCTTGTAATCCCTTCATCATCCCTTATCAAACTCTCTGGTAATGTTGGGAGTAACTTTTGTTTTACCCACTCACATTGAGGATCATCACTTCTAACCATGTGCTGATAATCCTCAGACCAGCTGGGCTGATGAAGATGGTAGATCAGCAGAACAAGGGGAAACTAGAGGTAGGCAGGCCAAGAAACTTTAAATGTCAGTGTCTTCTGGATAAGATTCTGTAGGAGGTGAAGTATGGTCATCCTGGGTTTTTTTGGGGAACAATCTAAGGCTCAAAATACCAGACTTCTTCAAAGAAGAAGGCCTTACAAAGGTTCTCTCTCATCTAGCTGGTGTTTTAAGGTTTTGTTTTTTTTTTTTTACATGGTTGCTAGAGGAGGCTGAGGCCCCTGTACAAAACTCCCAGAAGGAAACGATAGAAGAGGCTAAATGTAGGCATACATTACAGGGCATAATGACCATGAAGCAAGAAGTCTTTGTGTGTTTTACTAAGCTGATGAAAGTCTGAGCTCTCCAAGACTGGTACCTTTTTTCTCAATACTGCAGGCAATTTGTTGGTTTGGGGTCTTATAGGTGTTAGAGGACAGGCCTTATATTTCTGGTTCCAGATAGTCTGCTGCACAGTGCAGGCTTATTTGTCTAGTGATGTTATTTGTATTTTTTATTTTTTTTATGGATCAAGCTGAACAGATGACTTCTGAAGACAAACAAAATCCTGATGGTGCATATGTTCAGAGGTTGGCTGGCTGCACGCCTTAGAGTAGAGGTCGCCTGATATATCGACGGGGCTGTATTTGCCAATACATGGGTATCGCATTTATAACATCCAATTAAAATTTTTTAACTGTTGATGTTGCATATTTTCTTCACCTGAGGTCAGTCTACAGCTTTCCTTTAGGTAACACATGTTTAAAGTACCACAAACAAAAGGTTGGACAAATTTGAAAAAAAGTAATCCATTAAAGAAAGATTTTTTTTAGACTTTGTTATATTTCATTATCATATTATCTTAGTAATGAATAATAAGTAAATACATACAAAATGTTATGGAAAATATTTATACTTCAAGCGTTTGAAAGAGGAAAAAAAAATCACACAAATATCGGTATCGATATCGAACTTCAAAATCAGATATCAGTCAGGCTCTGGTATGGGGTTTGTATATAATAAAATCTTATTAGACTTCTAAGAGTTTGTTTCTGCTTATTACGTTAAAGAGGTTTTGTGCAAAGTAGCTCAATAATCATAGATGCTCAGTTGTGGACTAAAAAAACACAAGCAGACATTTATTTTGTCTTTTAGCTCATGGGTTTTATTTTTGGGGGTCGTAAAGGAAGGGTTTAGTAGTCACAGAGGTCTTGTGTCTGTGCCTTCCTTTTTCGTAGGTGTGAGGTAAATGTAATAAATATGTGCACTGGGGTGAAACAATTTCTTTGGATCAGCAGCTATATAGTATGTGCTGTACAAACTGAACATAATCTAAAATGCTATAAAGCTCATCTGCTGTCTTGATAATGTTACGAAATGCAATAAAATAAGAGGAACAATTAAACAATTTAGAATGGGCTTTGGTGAGGCTAACACTTTACTGGCACCATTAAGGCCTCCTTAACAGTCGAAAGTCTTGTTAACAGAAGATTATGTAACATTTTACCACTACAAAGCCTGGACACATTAAGTAGCGCATTTGGAGCTTCTGAGCTGACCGTCATGTTAAGTAATAATGATATGCAGTCAGAAAAATACAGAAAACACATTGGGCTGTATTTAAAAAAAACAAAACTTTAAGATTATGTTATAAATAGACAGTGTTTTTCCTCTGGTATCTTAAGAGAAGTGTTAACTAATCATATTTATTCATACATTTTGTTTCTCAGTGTAAAAATTCAAATAATTATAGTAACAGGAATATAACCTTGCCAGCTGGGACATCATTAATATGGATAACGGAGGTAACTACGGAGGGAAAAAGCCATGGAAATGCTGTTAGCTGGGTATTGTTCCTACATGTTTACACAATTGCCCAAAAAATGATGTCCTTGTCTCTTGGCTTTAAACACATTGTTGTGGAATTGCTATAACATTTGTAGTTTTTGGCAAGTGAATTTCTGTGTGGGTACAGGAAAGAACAAGCCTGTGTGGGAACATGAAGAACAAAGCGCCAGTATTTATAAACCCTCTACTTTGCTGTGGTGTCACCCACTAGCTCTATTTTCTTCTTCTGCTCATCAAAAACCAATGTCATTGACGCAAAACACCACACAGTTCTTCAGTAGTATACAAAGGAAGCGAGTGTGTAGTCGTTTCGCATTGCCGAGTCGTCGAAAAGAAAGTATTGAGTGCGCGCTTATGGAGTCGCTATGAGTGAGTGAGTCATGAACAAATGAACTGCAGTGCAAGACATGATGCAGTCCAACAGAAGGAACAAGGATTCAGCTTTCTAAGCATTGTAAGCTGCTTTGCATCAATGACTATTCCTGTTCAGTTTGGAAAGACCTGTTAGCGGTGTTTAGACGTAATGAGAAGTTACAGTCATGCATATTAAGCTGGCAGGAAGTGTTAGAGGCTCCTTTAGGATTGCTGTGAAGTTGAAAATTATGTTTCCCTCTTCTGATCTAAATACAATTCCTCTTTGTCTCCGACCCCCTCTTTTTTTTCTTTCTTTTTTTCTTTTTGGTTGCTTGTTCTTTTGTGTCATCATCTCTTTTGTTTACAGGGCATCAAGGCCCATGGAAGCTCTACTTTGTCAACAAGGAGACAACTGAGTGAGTGGCTCTGTTCTGCTATCACCTGACTGAACGTGACTGTGTCTTGTAGTGGTCTATCTTGATGTACTAGATGGAAGCACAGGGGGTCTTGGTACTAGGGCTTGATTCATCTGCGTGGCTCTACTCTGATCTTCAATTGTTTTGCTTCACAAAATGAGCTAATCCAGCTCTTGACATCCACTGTTATAACTGATTGTATTCTTTGAGATTACATTCAGTAATAAGTCATTTTTAAAATTAAGATTAACCTGACTTTACTCACGTAGCTGTTCGGTTATATTATGAGCACTCTACATCTGGAGTGGAGTGGACTCACTGTAGATCGAAGTACATCGGCGGATGGATGCTGGTTTTGTGAAGTAAAATCATGGCGATTAGTACTATAAGCCAGTTCTAAGAATCAGTCAGGCCCCAGTGTGGAGACCCTCTGTGTGATGATGAATGCCACCTGCACTGCCTTGTCCTGTAACTAGATAGGAATGCTGCCTATTTATTATACCTATGTGAATCAATCCTGCCTAAATGGGACGGTGACCGAGAAAGATCTTGGCTCCAAGATCATCTCTTTTCTTGTTTAAATCAATGCAACTGAGCAGCTCTGTCTGTTGGAGTTCACTGAAAAAGCCAATGTAATATTTTCTGTGGTTTATGTCAGAGTGGAAAATATCTGTTCAAGCAGAAGACAGTGGTAAAGATAATTTCTCTTATACTGCAATTCGATGGTGCAGATCATCTCTGTTATAAGCCGATGAGCTTGACAAATGGCATGGTTTCAGATATTGAACAGTGTGCAGTGTAGTCCCCGTTTCTAAGTTCACAGAGCATTCAAGTGAGTTTAGCCCATTTGAAGAAATCTAGATCTATATCTTGTTTCGGTATCTACATGTTATTTACAGGGTCTTATGTTCCCTGCAAAGCGCTTTAAAGAATGGGACATGCCAGCCCAACAAATTAACAACGCATAAGACGTCCACAAAGTGAAAAAATCTGTTCAAAGTGGACCACTTTATCAAATATTCTTTAAGTCTTTTCACTTCAAAAGATTTATCAACTTCATTTCAACTTCCATGCGAGCTGTATGAAAAGTGTAAATGTTGAAAAGTCGCTGCACAGAAAATATTATGTTGCAGGGAAGTTCAGGAACTTCCCAAGGTGAAAATGCCTCTGGGGACCTAAAGATAGTTTTCGGGGGTTTTTTTGTGTTTTGTTTTTTAAAGTGAATTCCCTGCCTACCTTCCTGCACTGTACTATAGTCGAGCATGCTTTAGGATTCAGAGCACCAATGTTTGAATGTAGTGTCCCAGTCTCTCTTTTCCTGCTCTTGTGTGGACTTTAACCCTCCCCGTCATTGCACTATGAACTGCGATCCCAGCTGTCACAATATGCAAGCCTTTTATTGACCCCTGTGACTTGTGACCTTCCCCAGACAGGCTTCATCCTTCCCTCCTCTCTCCACTCAGCGCTCCCTCGCATTACATAACATACACACAAGCCTTGATAGACACAGGCATTGATTCAGTATAACGCTTGCACATGAAGACCTTCGAGTCTTCAAGGACACGTCTTATGTTAACCATCAATTACAAAAGAACCATTTTTGTTGCTTCTGAGGTAAATAACCTCCGTATTTGAAGGTTAAAGCGCAAAGAGACTGTAAAAGCCATCGGTGCCTCATTTATGCAAGGGCACCTACACACTTCCACATCTTTGTATGTGCATATGGTCTGTGTGTAGCTGAGTTATTTTTACCCAAACATACAGATTTGCTGTAAGAATACTTCATCATCTTTGTGTGCGCGTGTGTGCTAATGTGCATGTGGTGATGATTCTTTTTTTTGCTCATTAAACTCCTCAAGGACTGACAGTAATCTGTGATGTTGAATTATTAGTCACTTCTGGACCTGTTGCAATGAAAACAACATAACGAGCTAAACCTCATTTGCAAGGTGAAACCAAGTGGAAACCACAACGGAGGAGGCTAAGGGCACAGATTCCTCGTAATGCAGTTCTCGTAATGTCCACTAGGTGCGTCGGTGGAAAAGACTGTGTGCTTTCCTTCACAAACTAAGTTAAAGTTTTTGTACCCAAATTAGGGCCGCCACACTGGACTTCTCTGAGAAGTCTGAAATTAATCAACGCATTCAACCACTAAAACTAATTTTTCTGTTCAAAACTGCAAGTAAGTCTTTTTTTTTTTTTTTACCTAAAAATAATAACATGCTTTATTATTTAATTTATTAGTTTCTGCTTTTTCTTTTGTAACAATACAAAACGTTCGTATTTATGTGTTGGTAGTTGGAGATCTAACTTTTTACGGGTTCTCCTAAACATCTACACCAGGGGTCTCCAACTCCAGGCCTCGAGGGCCGGCATCCTGCAGGTTTTAGATATCACCCTGGGTCAGCACAGCTGAATCAAAGGATTAGTTCATCAGCAGGCCTCTGGAGAGCTTCAAGACATTTTGAGGATGTTGTTTAACCATTTAAATCAGCTGTGGTGGATCGAGGACACATCTAAAACCTGCAGGACACCGGCCCTCGAGGCCTGGAGTTGGAGACCCCCGATCTACACTCAAGTACATAACAAACAGTGTGTCGACTAAAGATGTAAATAAACCTACATGACTAACATAAATTGAGTCACTCTACACAGTATTTAATACCCTACTTAATATAGGTAAGGAAAGGTTTCTATTTACAGTTGAATGTTTTAGCATTTATCTGTATTGGTTCCTACTCATTCAACACTCACTCTGAGCTCCTTTCAGGCTCTAAGATGTGAATTTTTTATCCTCCAAACAAATAACAGCATGGCACTGAGTGATAAACCTGAAGCAGAGGCAAAATAAAACTGGAGATGATGTCAGAGGCGCTATATCAAATCTGCAGTCTTAAAGTTCTGACTGAAGTTGTAAACCATGACTTTAGCATGAAATGTTTTGCAGTGTCTCATAAAGGCTTGAGCAAAACAATCTCCAGGAGGAACAATGCTTCCATGACTTCATTTGAATTGTAAATACATTGAATCTCAGTGATTAAGTCCCTTGTAAAACATACATTTGCATTTACTAGTCAACTAGCAGCGTTCGTACTTGTGTTAATGTGTGTGTGGTTGCTGCGCTGACATCAACATAGTGAAAAAGGGGCAGCAGGTGGAGAGAGTGAAAGCGATGGAGAGAGAGAGAGTGCATGAATGTGCGTGGGGGTGTTCGAGCCTGCCCGCCTGCCCAGTGGCAGTCACATTAAGATGAAAGGTTTCTCTACCCAGGTGGAGGTTGCATGTTGGAGGAAGTGTTATCTTTGTGGAGTATGTGTGTGAGTTTTGCACATTTGTCAAACCAGCAATATGAACAAAGTGAAGGCGGACTGGTTTAAAGGTTGGCAGAAACTCTAAATCCTCTACACTTCCCATCTTGTGTTTTTTTAAAACTTGCTTTCACTCCACTATAAAGAGGTGCTTTCTGCTCTGAATTACCAGCAGCAACATCACAAATATGAACAAGAGTGCATAAAGTCCATATATGAGTGGTAGCAGACAGCTACATGGGAAGACTGCATTGTTATAGCACCAACAACACAGCACGCTGGTGCCTTCAGCTGTCCCGAGTTTAAGAGACGGAAAGTCCCTTTTTTTTGAGTCTTTCAATGCATATGCACGGATACATGGCTGTGTCACATCTTTGATCCACTATTTTGGGCACCTATTGCATGTCTCTTTTCGACTACCTGAAGTGAGAAAGCGCAGTGCATTAGTGCGGGTTAGTGCATTTGTGGATGTAGTTTCCAACTAGTGACAGATATTGTCAAGCTAAAACTGGATACTTCCAAGTGGCCTCGCCCATGTGCAGGTGGTACTTTTCAGAGAAGGCTGAAGCCCCAACAACCAACCACACGGCACTGCTAAGGAAGTGGGGGCTGTCTTTGTGGGGGTATGCGCATGCTTGTGTGTGCGCGCACGCATGAACTAATCTCCAATGCTGGCTAGCTGCCAGAGCACTTATCTAACTATGATCCTCAGTGCTACTCACTGTGACTCCTAATTATAGACAGAGGCACTCAAACAGACACATATACACACAGTTTCAACATGCTCTCCTGTGTACCATTCACGCTAATGAAGCACTCTCCCTGAGGAAGTATCCACACTCTTCTCTGCTCCTTAATGGAGGCCACCAAGACCACCTCCTCTGGCAGCCTACCTCCCAGCTTTCTACTCATACAGAAAGTTACCAACATGTGTACGCCATGCACAATAAACAAGAGAGGGAGGATTTGTCAGATAGAAGTGGGAATGAAAGGAAAATTAATAATAATAATAATAATAATAATAATAATAATAAAGGCAGTGATAGCTATAGAAAGAAAAAGTGAGATGTGGAGCAAAAAGGAGGGGATGATCGAAAGCTGCCATGGGGAGTGCAGGAGCTGATGGAGAACGTCTGCCAAGAAGTGGAGAAGCCAACAGATAGAGATCATGTTGAGGGAACGGACAGCGGGGGACTTGGAACTGCTTGCGAGAAGAGCAGAGAAGGAGGAGACGAGATGGAGAACATTTGTTCTGTTTACTTATTGAGATCCAAGATGCATGATCACAATCCTTTTACAGTCCCACAGGCTTTTCTCTTTGTCCCTCTATCTTTACATCTCCTTTCCTCTCATTGTTTCCTCATTTATCCTCTCTCATTGTGCTCCTCCTCCTCCTCCCCCCTTCTGTCATGTTACAGCAGAGTGAGAATGGCACACAGTCAAATCCTTAAATCCTTCAAGATTGGGTTAGGGTACGTTAGCATATGATACGTCACTGCGCCATATGATATATTTGATAAAAACTGAAGGCTTTGTGCCAGTTTGTCTGGGTGAAGGCAACAGTTGGGCGACATATTAAAGAAGAAAACCTTCCACACACTGATGTTATCTGATTGTTATGTTATGCTGTGAAGGGCATTTTGGTGCCATGTTTTGGGTACACTTGCTCCGTAGAGGGAAGTGCAAATCAATACAATGTTGTCCTGAGAGCTCACCTTTACCCTATGACTTGTCGAGAAGCCTAGTAAAATCAATCACAGTGCACTGAAGTAGTACTTGGCCTTTCTTACTTTCTGTTGTTTTTTTTCTCCCCTGTAGTTTGTCACCCACATAACTTCCTGTGTCTGAGCATTAAGGAGCTATTTGCAGTTTCCCAGCACACCTTTCTTAAAAGTATTCCAAGAGCAGGAGGCAACAAAACAATTAATTTAACTTGCTTTGTATGCCCCTCAAAGCTTGATGAAACATTCCCAGGCGATGCATAGTTAGTTCACTTATGTGCCTTAACTGCACCTTCCTCTCACGTCCTCTAAATAACTTTATCAAGGTAACACCGCTGCTACCACCACCACCTCTCTCTATACATAGTGCTGACAGAAGGGAACAAAGCAAGCAGGACGGGACAGAAGGGACTGTGGTGGCTACTGCTGCGTGCCTCTCATCCAGGCTAACCCCACCTGGCCCCAGGGGCAGTGCAGGGGAGAGTGGGGGCTGACAGCAGAAGGTGTGCTTGTGTGTGGGTCTGTGCATCTAAGAAAGAGGAACAGAGACAGAGAGAGTGTGCTTCTGTTTGTGTGGGAGTCTCTGATCTGTGTCCTCATGTATGGCTTTCTCCCCCCGGGCAGGGCATAACAGCACAGGGAGGCGGGCACCTAACTGGGCACAGATGGCAGCGACAGACAGACAGGGGCGGTGGTGATATAAACACGTTAATAAATAATTATCTGTACAATGACACTGGGTACACCGGAGTTGACGGGAGGGGGAACTGCAGGACAGGAGGGGAGAAGGAGATGGGTGGGGGTGGACGTGAAGAAAATGGACAAAGAAGGATTTGAGAAAACCGGGAGAAAGAGTGACAGAGGAGGGAAAGGAAGGAGGCAGGATAAAAGGTTGGGAGAGAAGATGGAGCGTAAAGAAAACCAGGAGAATCTGTCAAGTAAAGGACAAAGGAAATGAAGAAAGAATATGGATTTACAAAGAAAACTGATTGAAGACTAAACCGTGTGTGTGTGTGTGTGTGTTTGAGCTCCAGTAAACATTAACAATTGATATTGATATTGATTTAAAAATGTATAACTAAACACAGTTTGAGCAGGTGAATCTAAAGCTGCCGTTTCACTAGCTAGAGATCTTAAGTCGTAGTAGCTGGAGTGCCAGAGTTTAAGAGCTCAACCTCAAAAACCTCAAAGGCGCAATCTTTTTTAGTTTTGCGTCTGTAACTCCATAAAGGAGTTATGGTGGAAAACAAAATAGAGAGATGAAAAGGCAGGTATGAATCCATGTGAAGGAAATAAGAGGTGGAGAGAGCAGTGGGAGGGGATTCAACTTCAGACAAGAAAAAGAGACAAGATGGGAGCGAGGGTAAAGACGAAGTGGGATGAAAATTGAGGAAACATGACAGAGGGGAAAAGAGGGAGTCAGTTACTATACACTGAAAGGCAGATGAAAGCAATACTCTGCTGTTCTGTGACAAGTTGGAAGGGAGGCTTTAGGTGGACAAAGCATCTAGTGATGTGTGTGTGTGTGTTTTTGTGTGTGTGTGTGTGTGTGTGTGTGTTTCTTGCCAAGTGTGTGCCTCATCATGCATGCAATCCTGCATGCGTGTGTCGTCCGCTGACCTATAACTGCTTTTATCTGTAATGAATGACAAGAGGCCCTCTTGGCACTTTCTCTCCTCCTCATATGCCGTCCTCCCCTCTGTCTCTCTCTCTCTTTTTCTAGTACCTGTTTCGCTTCAACTCTGTCGCTTTAGTCTCCCCATCATTTTTCTCTTTTCTCTCTTCTTCCTGTACCTCCCCGCTCTCCAAGCTTTCAGCCACAAACACCCTATCTGTGGTCACTTATTAATATATTTGAGTAGCAGGTTAACATAATTAGGGGTGTAGAGTGACTGCAGAAGGCTTGTGGGTGGATGCCGGTGCTCCTGCTGGCTCTCATCGACATTAGATAAGTTCTAAAAGGTCGAGACCAAATTAACATTTTAACTTTGGGCGTCGAGATGCAATCCTCCCTTTCCTTCCTTGACTTCTTTGCTCCTTGCTCATTTCCATTTTTCTCTTTTAGCTACAGGAAGTCACATTTTGCATATATAGTGTTTCCTATAATAGATGATACAGTCACAGCCAGTGCATTGACAGTCACAGCCATGGCGCATTACTGTATTTTAAGTTAGCTGTATGCCATATTTTTATTTCCCATGTTGCTTTCTACAGCCCTCTTAGCATTCACTTTGAATTCATCATTAATTCATAACATCTCCCATCCTCATTGGCTATTCTTCAGCTCGAAACGATCAAAGAAACGAGCATTGTTGGGAAATGGCCGCGTATGTAGTGAGTCTCCAACTTGAGATACTATTGTATCGATGTCTTTTACGTTATGCCATCTCTTCCAGCTAGCAGATAATCAGTGCATGTTAAAGGGCATTTGGCTTTCTTGCACGTAGGTGTATTTAAAAGGGCACACTTTTATTTGGTGTGTAAAGCTAAAAGGGGCCTCAGCTTCTCTGCTAGAAAAAAAAGCAGAGAAATTGCAACAGTTTGTGTTCACACACACAGAAGCAATGTCAAGTAAGAGGGATGGTGTCCCACGTGAGAGTTACTTGCTTTCAAATGACACAGAATATAATCGTGTCTGACAAAAAGCTATGTTTTGAGTATCAGACGTTTGTTATCTTTAAAGTAAAGTATAAAGGTTTTAGCTTTCTCTGTTGAGCCAGACAGCAGCTGCAGTCTGTTTGGCGTTCCAACACTTGCAATGGATCACAGCCCTAACCCAGTTCTGCAGGTATAAAAATACCCATAGAAGCCAGTACAGTGGGTTTTTTTTTATTTTATTCGTTCATCCACTTTTCATCTCCCTGCTCTCACGGTTGTAAGCGCTGATCATTTCTAAAAATCTCTCTTCATTAATATTTTTTTGTTGATATTTGTTGTTGACAAACCAACTTAGGCAGACATGTTTCCGTCTATTTTTAACATAATGCTTGGCAGTATGTTTTGGCATAGTATAGCCACGTTCGAGCCCAGGCGCCATGATTCTTGCGCCAGCAATATACAGCATGACAAAACTGATAAACAAAATATTGGCTACTGTACCATTTGCAAGTTTAAAATACTGATTAAAAACAGGCTTCACCTATAGAATAGGTTGCGAGGGCATTTTCGAAAATCCTAATTTAAACTGGCACCTTCGTTTCTTATCCCCTTGTCCTCTTCTTTGATCCTCCTCTCATCTTCTTCCATTCGCCACTGTCCCTTTTCCAGACCTCCTACTGTCTTGGCATCCTCTTCAGGTGCTGCTGCCTTTCATGGTTCCTCTATCCCTGTGTGTCTACCACCCTTTTCCTGTTTTCCCCTTCATTTTTAGGTCCTCATTACTTCTACTGACACAGTTTTCTTATCTTATGGTGCATTTTGAATAAGTGCTTGTCGTGTGAACGTGCTGTGTGCTTTCATGTTTTCTTAGTGAATGTGTTGTAGAAACAGGCCGCAGGTTTGCGTCTGCTAAGGCCAGTTTTGTTGCAGTTGTGAGAGCTTATATGTTTATTTATGGACTCGTGTGTTGCTTCAATGGACCTTTGGTGTTATCTTGCTTTACTACACTTCAATATCAGTACATAATCTACGCGTAAAGGATCTGATTAAAGTAAACGAGCTGATCTGATATGATCCTCAGTACATGGGGAGGACTGTAATGTTGAGCTTTGCATTGGGACCACATTCACACATGCTGTTTCCTATCCCCTCACGCTCATCTGTTTCTTCTCTTCCCCGTCTTTATTCATTCGTGTTCTTGCATCCATTTGTGTGTATCCCATGTTCATATTCCACTACATTCGTCTCACTACACCATGTCTTTTGTGTCTTCTCTTGTGTTTTCCATCCATACATGTCTGCCTCCATTTGTCCGGAAGCAGTAAGCAGCACGGTATGACGGAGGAATGCAACAGGTACGGGTGTGCGAGTTGGGTGACACCACAATCCTGGGTCTGAAAATTGCTTTGCCCCAATACTATGTTTTTATTGCATTCCAGCCATAAATTCAAGATTTTATACCACATCTGTTGTGAAGGGCACCAACATATAAAAAAAGACATGAAATCTATATGGATATCTCACTCCTTTTTTTATCTTTCCATTATTTTTTGTAATTGATTGATCTCATCTGGCAGGCCACAGACTATGTAATGGTCTGTTCGCCCTCTAGGCAGAGATAAGCTCACAACTGGCCCAGGTTTGTGTGTGCCATCTGCCATCTATCCATCATTTCTCTAACCGTTCATTGCTTAGCCTGTTTCTCTCTCCAATCAAGACAGCTGAACATTTGATTTACCTTCGTTATGGTAAATGTGACCTCATGGGTGTATTCCAAAGCCTTCTAATTCTATGTAGGTCTCAGTGCTCTCAAGTGGTTCTCTTGTCCCTGCCAAGTCTCCTCTCCACCTCCACTCTCAAAGATGGAAATCAAATTCCATCTGTTAGTCTAACAGCATCTGTGAGAATTCAGGAAAAGAGAAAAAAAAAAAGAAGAAGAAGACAGTGATTGATTGTAGCAGGACGACCGCTTCAGACTGCTGAGACATTATTTTCACTATTCATTGACTTGAGATCAATTTAACAGGATAGTTTCTAACTGTAACACAATCAAAGAAGTAACTTCTTTAATTTCGCATGATGATTTCTGGCATAATTTTCTCTTCGACAAGCTCTATACTAATATGTGCAAATTGAAAGATATCTTTCTCCAGCTTGAAAAGATTTACAGGACGATTTATTAACTCAGACACCAGTTTCATTACCCATCTCTCATAATGGCATGTGAGAATGATGATTTGATAATCCTATTATGTCAAGTTTGATGTCCCTAAAATAGCCATAAAGTTCAACATTCATTATCTCCTATTCTTGTTTAATCAGCTTTTTTTTTTTTTTTTTTTTCCCAATTTTTTTTTTTTTTTCATGTTTTTTTTTTTTTTTTTAAAAAATTAAATTATTT
>VURO01035441.1:28444-40969 GCA_015108175.1 Pelvicachromis taeniatus | reverse complement strand
AGTCGCCTCAAGGCGCTTTACATTATAAGGTAGACCCTACAATAATACATACAGTGAAAAAACCCAACAATCATATGACCCCCTATGAGCAAGCACTTTGGCGACAGTGGGAAGGAAAAAACTCCCTTTTAACAGGAAGAAACCTCCGGCAGAACCAGGCTCAGGGAGGGGCGGCCATCTGCTGCAACCGGTTGGGGTGAAAGAAGGAAGACAGGATGTTGAATGTGGAGCTTCCAAGAAGAAGATTCATGGATGTAGTGAAGGAGGACAAAGGGTTGTGGTTGGATGGAGGCAGACGAGGCAAGCATTCTCAGTATTTCTGCAAAAAATCTTTTAGTCTTTCACTTCTAAAAAGCCATAATTAGTTCAATTGATTGTTTCAAATGTTATTTTTCTTCCTCAAACACCCCCGAGGTTTGACAGCCCACCTGTGTGTTCCCTTCAGAGTTCAAAATCGTTTACTTCTGTGACACATTTATGTGACAGACAGAACTCTAAATTCAATTTTTTTCAGGATGAAGTAGTTGTGGGAATAGGGGATACATTGCTTACCCTTCCCCAAGGGTCAGGGCATTTAGCCATTGATATTTAGTGACATTTCCACCTGGTCCAAATGATGCTGGGAGCACAGACTGAGGTCAGACTATAACTCAGACAAGCTCTGGGCTCTTCCCTCACACATATCAATACCTTCTTTAACCTCCTCTGTTTAGACAGTGCAACTCCCTGCCTACCACAATGATCTATAAAGTCAGAAAGTGATACACACAAGCTTGCATGCAAGCCAGCAATTCAGCGTAAGTGATTTATACAGTCAATATCTCTGCCAGTTCTCCAATGTACACAACCCATGTTTTTCCTTTATAAACCTGTGGATAAAATACTTTTAGTGCCTTTAGCCATGACTCAAGCTTCTGTGCTAATGCCAAAGCATTATTTCAGTAATGCTTGAGTAGCACATCTGAAATGTCTTCTTAATGTCTCAGTCAGTAATACGTCAGCAGTGTCACATGGCTGCTATCCATTAATGCCAGCTGTATCATAAATCCAGAGAGAATCATCTTCTGCAGATTAAATGGAGCACGAGAAGTTTAAGCTGTTGCCACCCCCTGACACCTCTGCCACCACACACACACACACACACACACACACACACACACACACACACACACACACACACACACACACACACACACACCCATACAGAGACAAAACTCTCACACACATGCACACACACACTGCCCAGAGAGCCAAGAGATGTCAAGCGAGTTGGATACTAAAGCCAAAGGAGCATGGAGATAGGCTAGTGATGCCTGAGGGTCGAAAGTGATGCCACAGCACAAAGCACACATAGACACATTCAAACTGACACACCAACACACACAATGGACAGGAAAAATGACAAACACGCAAGAACACTTGAACTAGCAGCACTGACCTTAAAGCTCCAGTAGTTGGGCTGTTGCTGTGAAGTTTCAGGAAGGGAGACAGAGAGAGAATAGTTAGATATTTATGTCTCTGCTGATAGCTGAAGTTAAATACAAACAGAATAATATAGAGAGCAAAGTAAACTGGTTACAAGACAGGCCATGAGATGTTTTGCATCTTCCCCCAGAAAGCATCAGTATTTTGGCTATTTTTGGCTATTTGAACTCATTAATGTTGCTGACAGCTTAATCTAATAGGGCTCTCTGAAGTATCAGGTGAATGGTGTTAATGCAAGTGGTCGCTGTGTTTTGCAAGCACTGGGTTCCAGCGTACCTAAAACAAGATTGCGTTGTTGGCTGTAACTGGTGAAGGTGAGGAAATGAAAAGAGTGAAATCGAATCAAGCAGCAGCCCACTCTGTAGCGGCAACGCTGGCCTCTCTCCCAGACTTCACCACCACAGGCAACTAAGCACTGCCTCCTGCTCGCTGTCTCCTGTCTCATGCATTCCCAATCCACCAGCTGCGCTCTTTTCATCAGGACCTCGGAATCTCACCTGCTTATTTTCGCCAGTGCATGTTGTATTTTTCAACTGTCCATTTGCCCTTCCTGCTGCTCTGCCACATACTAAAAGGTGCTCGCAGTTTGGCAGCAGTCTCTGGCTTTCTATAAATCCATAATTACCCCACAGTCAAATCCAGGCCAATCCACTGATGGCTCCAAAATACCTTAAACTGACATGGAAATAAAAAAATAAAAAAAAGATTGTGCAAAAGTTCATGAATTCTAATTCTAATCCAAACTGTTATTCTTGTTCTTATTCCTATCTGCAGGCAATTTTCAGTCCATTCAGTCCCCGTTCTCCAGAATCCGCATTAGTCTCCTGGCAGATGAATTTTTTTCCTTTTTTTTTAAGCGACAAGTTTTGATTTATGATAGTTGGTGGTTTTTCATTACCCGCCTCCCATTCTAATGCAGTCTCAACAAAAGCCTAGATTATTTCTGTAAACACGGGAATCATCAGGCCCAGTGATTACTACCTTATTGCAACCCAAGCTTTCACTTAATGTTCCCTCACTCTTTTTCAGCTCAGGTGTTTCAGTCGCTCTGTTTCCTTCCGTTTTCTCTTTTAGTATCGAGGTACAACTGTTTGCTTGACCTTGACACAGAATGAAGTGCTAATTAAATTAATACAAAGAGGTAAAGTTTCCTGGCCAAGAAGGTAGCACTAGTAGATGACTATGTACTGAAATTCCCTTTGCAGCTCTTGTCTTGTTAGTATAAAAAGGTATTTTATTGCTCTGATGAAAACAGGAGAGGGAAATCTTAAATGGCTGTTTTGTATCTACTATACATGAATGAACAGATAATCATTTTATATTATCAGTTTTGAATATTGAATGCCACACCGAAGAAAAAAAAAGAATTACAAAAAAGAAAAATCACACATGCACTAAAAAGACATTAAATGCTCTTTCAAAAGTACTCCTAAAGCTATTCTACTAAAATCTAATTATTGTTGTTTTTCCCAGTACTTTGGCCTTTTTGCATTGCGCTGTGCGTCAATAGCACACGCGGTGGCTCGATGGTGTAGTGATTCACACTATCTAACAAGCAAAAGATCCCATCCCAGGAGGAGACAAATCCTTTTGAGGGTGTGTCAGGAAGGGCATGCAGCGTAAAAAAAAATCTGACAAATCAAACATGCGGAGCTACCCGCTGTGGCGATCCCTTGTGAATAAAGGAGCAGCATGAAAGTAGCCACATCTACAGCACTCACGGAAATCATGTCTATATGGTTACCTAAAAATAAAAAAAGTCACCAGAATAGCAAAATGTAATTGTTTTATTAGAGAGAAGATACTGAGCTAAATATCAAAATATGATTCCCTGATTCTGCAATACCTATGCTACACTGATTGTATACTTCTCTTGAAAAATATACGTCTATTTCATATTTTCTGGAAGTATTTTGAGACTTTTGCAACATACTTTAAATCTTAGTTTAAATCAGCATGTAGTTTGGACTTTGGATTCAGCATGAGACTTGGGAATGACTGCACCAAACTACCAAAACTTCCCAAAAAGATAAAAATATTCATAGCTCAGAATATCTGGGCCATCTGTGTTTTGTAATGGAATGTTAGACAACAGCTTTAGAAGGACGCTCTAAAATTATTCAGGTTTCGTGAAGTGACTGCTCTCTTTAGGTTCATCTGTTCTTGTCTCTTTTTTTTCAGTTTTTCCACTATATAGACAAAACCTGCTTGGAGCTTACACAGTATACAATGCAAAAATGGTTTAATAATCCCATGACATGGGCCGAATAACAGTAACAAACTTACAACCTAAAATGCTAAACATTGAAACCTTTAAATCTCAATTGGAACATTGTATCCCATTTGGTTATTTTATTCTCTACATAGTGTTTTGCTAATGTAGAGTGGATGTTTAATTTTAAATGTGTATGACTGTGCTTGGGCTCACTGGCTCTGAGACAAGTGGGACACAAATTTATATGGCGCTTAATCTCTACCCACGCTTCTTTTTCCCCATGGTATATAAATTTCTACCAACGTGTCAAAGCAGTTAATAGAGAAGATGACTCTTTGATGTGATGGCGAGGAAGATTTCTGTCCCCTACCAAACTCTAACGCCTTATATTGTTGCTGTCCATAGAAAACCACTTATCTTCAAAGTCCACAGGATTAAATTAACCAATATTGGCAATAATAAAGAGAAAACTACTTGTTGGCGATTTTAAAAAGTTCCCGTTGTTCATAGGAACACACTGGATTTGTAAATCATTTGGTCAAAAAGCAGACTCCAAGTTAGAGATAGAAGATCAGTGATAAAGTGGGTCGCTTTGGGGATATGCCAATACACAATCCTTCAGGACTGGACTTAAACTGACCTTAAATACCTGATCATGAGTCCATCATTTATTAACTGTAGCCACTGAGTTTTGTCCTTGACAATTTGTCGAACTGACAGGAGCTCAGGGGCAGCACCGGTGCATCATAAATAATTGCTGTTCATTTGTTCCGACAACCTTAATGATTTTATTTTCCCACAAAGCTGAATGACTCTGAGGCTTGGCTTTAATGGTGCAGAAGTGATTTGTGGTCTTGTGTGTCTGACTCTTTCCCAGTGTTTCTCTGTTTGTTGCTTTAATGAGGCTAACTCACACTTCTCGGGTAAGGTAAACACATTTTTATTGTTCTTTAACCGTTGCTCTGCTCTGACAGCTGCGGATACACTTCACTTGGACTTTGACTTGCAAATATTCTAATGTGAAGGTGAGAGAGAGCAAACTGGAGAGGGCTCATTTCAATGTTGATTATTTCTCTTTAGCAGTTCTCCATGCAGGCAATAATCACTGCCATTAAAGAACATCTTCTGTGACGAAATCATATTCAACACCTTAGCCTGTACTGCCAGTCCTTATCACTGTAACTCATTCATCCATAATCCCAGATGACACAGTAACCCATGACTGCAGCTCTGCTCCTTAGCTCAAATCTGCACATTGTCACGTTTTAACTTCCACTTGAATTAAATAGGCTGCAAGCCCCACTTAGACAAAATTACTGATAGATGTTTGAACTTAGGGCTGAAGGGCTAAATGCATTTCTCACTGCAAAGTTAAAACATTCATCATCCATATATTTATGCACAAGCTTGTGTTTGTGCACTTGCTGGGGTTAACCACAGAAATCTAACAGAAGGACGTAGTCTCGCACAGTGGAGCGCTGCATTACCTGACCTGCATGTAAAACAGGCTGCACTCGCTCCACCCCTCCTCCACCTCTGTCTCTTTCTCATGTCGTCATCCTCTCTGCACCCCCGCCCCCCTCATGTCAACCATTCTTACTCTTTCTCCCTCAATCCTCCTCCAGTCCGGTGTTGTGTCTAAACATCACAGCAGCTTTTCTCTTTCTCTCTCTCTCTCTTAAAAACACACACATTAATCAACAAATTACTGCTCACTCAAACAGAGACACAAAGAACGCTGTGAACAGCTTATACATCAGCCCTCGTGTAGCCTGCCTTGTGAGCATATGCACACCGTCTATACAACCACAACAAGCACAACAGGTATGGACTCCCAGCGAGCACATGCCCACCCAGAAACACATACACACACAAACTCTCTACAGCAGCCTCCAGTTTCCAGTCCCATCTCACCTGCAGTGCACCTGTGCCTGTCCACCACTCCAGTCATCCCAGGCTGTTCGTCAGGTACAGTGAATCCTCATCGTGCTTTTGCCTGTCTCTCCCTCCCTGAGCTTCTCTTACCCACCTCCCTCTCTTTCACTCAATCTCCCTCTCTCGCTGTCTTGCTCTACAGTTGCACATGCGGCGGGAACTCTTTATTTAATTCATTACAACACCAGCCGATTAACTCCTTCGCAGATGGGTGGCTGGGTCCTGCTGGCGCTGGCTAATTGAGCAGCGGGCTGCTTTACTGACTGCTGTGCTCCTCTCCAGCTCCTCCTCCCACCCTCCCTCCTTCCTTGCCGTCCATGCTCTGCAAAACCACAAGATGACAAGAAATCCTGGGCTCTGCTGCTTCCTCCCCTGTGCAGGGAAAATGCCCTGTCACCTCTGGATTTGTCCGCTCCACAGGCTGACACTTAATTTGAGAAAAACCGCCTACCTTGTGCTTATTATTCCCCTGTCTCTTCTGGCTTCATTATTGCACAATTCATCCTTCTCTACACAACCTGACCTTTGCAATGCGATATCCCCACCTACCATACATGGGAGAGGTTACCAAGGCAACTACGGACTCCACCTGTCGTTCACCCACCCTTCCGCTCGCTCACTCGCTCCGTCACTCTCTTTGATTCCTTCCCTTCACCCCTGATGTGCTTTTCTTGTCACATCGTTACACTAAACTTACCCGTTTTTAACACAGCAGCTGCACTGGAACACAGAGAGCATGTTTCTGCGTAGTATGTGTGTGAGACAGAGAGCCCTGAAACTGGTCAAAGCATAAAGCACATTTGGGGAGGGGAAAACAACTGATAAAAAAAGCGAGGAGAGTAGAGGAGAACGATTATTTCGATGTGTCCGCATTATCATATGCACATTAAGTATTTTTAACTGTGTTTTCGTACACCTTTGCAGAACCCCTGCTCTGGTCTGAGCCCCTCTTCTGAAGGTGGCACCATGCTGAGTAGCATCTTGTTGCAGCACCTCCAGCTTGGTTCTTTGATCTTTCTTATTTTTTTAATCAGGGTTTCCAAATTTTGTGATAAATAGAGCACATCTCTCATCTTTAATGCTATGTAAAGTTTTGCGGCTTCTCCAAGGGGGTGAAACAAAGCAAAGCCTTTTGATAATGACACCGGTTACACCTACAAAAACTACCTGACGCACCTCTCTCACGTCTTTTCTGTCTAGGTCGGTGTCAAACTGTGCTCATTTCACTGCTGATTTCATCAGCAAGATGCCTTTTTTTTTTTTTTACCATTTAACAATCCATTTGACTCCACCTAAGTAATGGGATATTCCGTGTCTACAGACAGCGTAGACACGCTTTATTTTTTGGTTTTGTTTTCTGGTGATGTCACCCACTGAGAAAACAGAAGTATGTCCTGAATTAAAAGCAGCACCTGCCAAAAAAGCACCATAAATGGAATAAACCCCGCAATCTGGTTCAAGGCAAGCAACTTGAGCTGCGCTACGTCATACAAACGTAACATGACTCACGTCCTGCTGTCATATATCAATAACACTGTCCCCATTTGATGGTGTATTTATGCTTTTCTCTCCCTATAACAAGTCAGTGCTGCTGGAGCCCTGCACCCACCTGTTGGCTCCCATATTGCTCCCAAATTTCTGCGCATGTCATATTTGTGGGAGAAAAGATGTTCTCTGGGATAGGATACCAAATTCTAGCTCTGCTGCTGTAATAAATTAGTCATTTCAAGCTTGAGTTGTCGTTTGAAAGTATCTCTGGAAATGGCAATAAAGTGAAAAATAGAATCAGTAACAAGTACATTAACTAATGAATAAATATTAATTACTTGTTCTCTTGCAGATCGCTCTGATGTACCCCTCATGCTGGCGTGGGAGGGTGAGGGTGATGGTGGGTTGTGGTGGGGGCTGTGGTGTGGATGCTGAAGCTGCTGCTGCTGCTGCTGTTGTTGGTACTTGCTCTTCAGGTGATCCATGAAGGCATCCCTTTTGCGTTCCATGTCAGCTTTGTGCAGATTGGTCAGGGCCTCCAGGCTCTGTGCAGCACTGACAGTGTGCCGATGCTCAGACGTATGCACCAGACCAACATTGGAGAAGCGCCGAGCGTTGTTCCCCAGCGTCCGGTATTCCCGTGGATATTCCAGGTCATCTCTTGAGATCATGTGACCGCCAACACGCTCGGGATCTAAGAGACGAGGACAGAAGAGGAAAGGGAGGATAAAGGAAAGGAAGAAAAGGAGGAAAGAAAGGGTGGGGAGTATGCAGGAGAGAGGTGAATCACCACCCACACAAGCGTGCAGAAAGATTTTAAGGTGGCGACGTACATACACACAGCAGGCGCACATAGGTGGAAACAAATGAAGCAGAGAAGGAGAGTGGAAATATAAGGTACAGAGGGGACAGGAGACAGAGAGAGAGAGAGAGAGAAATGGGATGGGATGTTAGACTATTTGCCACCAGGACAGAGCAGTTTCTTGCAGAATTATTGATTTCAAATGCTGAGGGAAGAAAAATGAGAAAAGCAAAATGCTTCTGCGGTACATCAAAGGAAGAGGCTCAAGCTGAATTTGTTTTGCTGGATATTCCATTGTGATATGCTTGCTTGTCATCTTAAGTGGCTTTCATTGTTTTCTCGGGGAAACAGTGAAAAACAAACTACTTAAAATTGAGGTGATTGAAAGTCACATGGGAACATGAAGAGAACACCATTTTCATTTCTCTCACTGTTCTTGTCCTTCCTCACCAACTCCTGTCGCTCTGTGTGAGCATCCCCTCCCTCCAATAACCCCATGAGACATTTTCGCTACATATTCTTACTGTCTCTGCTGAAAGGTACTGATCCGGCTGTCCATTTTTAAGGAGGTGCTTCAAACTGACAGCCCTTGGCCTTTTGTCAGCTCTCTAACTGACAGACAACATAGCCCAGGGTGGAAGGAAAGAAAAGGACAGAATAGGAGACAGTCGGAAGGAGACAGTGTGATTACACACATACACACAAACACACACACACACACAAATAAATTTGTGACTTGAGTCATGAATGAATGGAAGTGTGATAAAAAGCAGAGAACCTTTCAACCAGTAAGTTACCTTGTTTAGGAAAACAGGCCCCAGCGTTGGCTAGAAGAGAAACATGCCAAGGGTTAATATGTGTGTTTGTGCACAGATGTGCAACCAAACACACAAGAACACATGACCATCAGAAAAGTGCTATCAAGAAATGATAGCACTTCCTCTGAATTACAATAAGTTAATGCATTATATATGCATTGTGATGTATTCATAAGGGTTCACATATGGCGAAATGGCTTTCTATGAATGCTAATAGTGTCTGACGGTAACCTGCAGAATGGTGAATGACTACAATCATGAATTATACACAGAAATAATGCTTCCTAAAACTACAACACATTTAAGTTTAACAAAATACTAAACGTCAGCAGGTAGACAGGCATTTTTCTTTTCAACTCGATAATAAAGACTAATACTATTTAAAGTAAAAGCATGAAAAGTGCTGAGGCTTAATAGGGCTGAATGAAGTGCGCCATATGTACATTAAATTCTCATCAGCAACATTAGGACGAGCTGAGCAAGTGAGCAGCGGAGGGAGGCTCCTCGGGGCAGAAGCAACAAATGGACTGTTAATGAACGCAGAAGTGACGAGAAAGCCGGCCAGATGGAGGGTCCGACGCTCTCTGGTGGAGAAACCTTAACACAGAAGGAGTCTGTTAAGGGCCGAAGGTCTGTGATCACTCCATGGCAGCTGCAATCAAACCGTGAACTCATTGTGAACCCATTTCTCCATCTCTTCATTCTCCGAAAGATTCTGCACTTAAGTGTGAACTGCTGTCTCAACACCCCGCCCTAACACCCCACACGTTATGAAGTGCTGATAAACTGAACAGGCAAAAGGCAAAATGGACTGACCTCCGAGCTAATAGCATTAGCATTGAGCTCTCCACTGCACACACCAAGGCTGACGGCCATACTCATTTGGCCCCCTCTCAGTTTCCCAGATCTCTGGTTTACACCTGATTAGGCTGGAGCTTATTGTGCATCAGCTAACAAGGACCTGACTCAAGGGCCCCATTACAATGGCTGGCAAAGCTGTGCCTATGTAGTATGGCTTATTATGCAACTGAGTAGCAGCATTGACAGTGAAAAGCTGAGTACACTAGGCTGCCTATAGACAGCCATGAAAGTAAGAAGAGAACGAAACATCAGCAAAGATTTATAGTACAGCCAAGAGTCTAAGTCTTATTGACTGACTGTCAAACTTTTCTCAGGGAATGCCATCTCAAAAAACATTTGGCTCTTCAAGTGCCATCGTTATGGCCGGCATTAAAATACAGTAGCCCGTTTAATTACATATGTAGTACCAGTATTTAGACAACACATGGGAAAACTTTCAAGACGTAACGAGGGCTAAATCTACAGCAACCACAAGAAAATACAAGAACCAGTAGCAAGCCTCTTAACAACAATAACACATCAGTGCTGGTCAATGCCTGGAAAAAACATTTAGGACATCATCGCTACACGGCTGTTCTCTAGAATGACAGCGTAAACAACTGAACTGGCCTGATGATTTTGTTTTCCTTTTCCTGGAAATGAAGTTTAAAAAGTGGGGATAAATTCATGATCCTCCTTTGCTAGGCATGTTTTTATGTCTGATTATCAAGAATCTTTCAACTACAGAGGAGTTTCCTTAGGTTTATGCATCTCAGGGAAACAAGATGAGTGTAGAAATGTTTCCTATCCTCAAAATTAGTTTTCTTCAACAGATGTCAGATAATCGGAAATTCCTTTATATCAGGTCTGTATTCAGGCTACTATGGTATGTGGCTGTGGATATGTTTTAGTAAGATTTTATGTCATAGCAGAAGTTAAATAGCTTGCAAACGTCTGCCAAAATGAATGACTCAGCATCTCTTTGTAACACTCGATTCAAATCCAACCCAAAAACTTTCCAAACTGCAGTTTGTGGATATTCTTCGCGAAGCTGTACACAAAGTCCTCCATCTTAAAACCAGCGGGAGTAAAAGTTGTGTGGGCAGGAGCGTAAGAATAGAAAATGGAAACAGGTTATTCATCTTTACTTTCGTCATTCTCAGCCAATATATTTCCACATAAGCTGGCAGACAATAACCCTGACAGCCAAAACAATCTGTAAACGCCCACGCAATGGCAGCATCATTTAAACACACATAAAAAGATGGGATGGGGGAGGATTTCTGGTGTACACTATATAACAAGAAAGCACTTTCTGTCACAAAGTCTGGGTCTGCAGCGGACCAAATTGCAACTACAAAGCGCCTCCGGGAAAAGTTGCAGGATGTTGGTCAGCTAAAAAACAGAGGACTTGAATGACAACAGGAGCCTGCAATGAGAACTGATAAGATCTGTGAGCCCAATGAGGCCTGAGCTGCACTGCCAAGATAGAGGCCACAGACAAGTGCATTAACCTGTCTAAATAAAAGAGCCTGCTGCGGCAAGCTCAGAGAGATAACACAAGACAAACAGAGGAGAAGAAATTACAATTCTGGAAAAATTGATGCTATAATACAGTCCCAAAAAGCCCAACAAAAAAAACAACTTCTAACAACAAATGCAGGCTGATTGCACAGTCCAACTCCAGTGATATTTCTCTGGGTTTATGCAAAATGCATGAAGTCTGAACCCATCTTCCATCAGTGAAGCTTTTTCTACAAATTAAAGATTATGCTAAAAAGATAGAAGTTGACTCATACTAGTAATTTTCCCCCCATAATCACCTCATCCTCCTTAACTTTTCTCATCTATCTTTAAATGTAGGCAATTTCAGTTTCCGACAAGGTATTTGCCAACCCACCCACAAAAACTATTAAGAGACATACATACATAATATTAATCTCTATAACTACAACCAAATTCTGGACTACGTACGAAAACGTGTTTTTACAGCCACCCACTGATCTGGAGTTTCAGCTCAGGAAGAGAACTTGCTACTCATCATATGCACAGACATATGGTATGGAGAATCAGGAAAAGGGGTTTGGATTCGCTTTTTGCTGGATTTGGAAGAGGCAGCCTGTGCAGCTTTATATTTTAGGGATGTTAAACATGTGGGTCAGAGAGAGCAGGGGGTATATGAGAAGCTTTAAGTCACACGGCATGATAAGAGAGCTTCAAGGTGCAAATAATCAGAGCGCTGGATTCTCTAATAGCTAAATCTAATTTCACAGGCACTTCAAAAACACTTGAGTCTGAACATTTTGTGCCATGTGCAGGTGCAATTTAAGGCTTCTGAATAAGCATTATTTGAGAGGATAAAATATGAATAAACATTCTCTTGACATAAAAAAACACGGTACTTGCATTTAAACACAGTATATTGCAGATGTAATGGCTTCCTAATTATTGATAAATGGGGAGCATTTCTCCAAATATAAATAATCATTTGGTCGACACAATGTCAGAAAAAAAAGAAAATTACTGTTATAATTTCCAATGGCTAAAGGTAATAGCTTTAGTTTTCGAGACAGCTCTCCTAAAACGCTAAAAAAGCTGAAATGCTATCAAGCAAGTCAATCAGTAACTGCTTGTCTACTTATTTAGGTGGCAGTAAGAAACGAGAAGACAGAAAGCTTTTATTTCTGTCTGTGAAATATAAAATAGTTAAAGTATAAACTATTTTTAAGTTACTTTGTTTCTCAAAACTCTGGCACTTACAGTACATGTTTTTTTCTAGTGTTTTTTGAATAGTCTCGACTGCATTGTCAGATTGTCAGCAAGAAGCAAAAGTGGCAAAAGGGAATAAATTAACGAAAGTGTAGCAATAGCTAAGAAAAAATCATCTCTCCTAATTGGCCCTCTGGCCCTGTTGTTCCTATCAAAGATATTTTTTGTAAGTG
>VURO01035441.1:12189-27670 GCA_015108175.1 Pelvicachromis taeniatus | reverse complement strand
CCCCCCATCGCTCTTGTCTTGCTCTCTCACTGCTTGCATCTGATATACACTTAAAGCAATCAGGCTCCAGGTTAAAAACACACACGCATATAACCCAGCAGGCATGTGCTATTCAGCTTTTTCTCTCCATTAAGGTAATCTCTGAAAGCTCAGAGGCACTGCTGTGCTAGGAGGGGAGAGTTAAAAGGGGTGAAAATGACGGCTGGGCAGCGAGAGCAAGCCATCAGGAGAAGGTCAGCCTGCCTGTCTGAGCTGCTGGATGGAATAACAGGCCAAGGCAATCATAAGGCTCCAGACAGCCTCACATATAACTGACAGAGACAACTGCAATCTGTTACTCAACACACGGCGATGGGGGGGACGCCCTCTTGATCATTAAAACATGTACAATACAAAGCAACACGCCCATCTTTTCACCTTTTGCCCTCCTCTGTCTATCTATTATCTGTGCCTCTCTCCCACCCACAAACATGGCAGCCCCTAACTTTGTTTCTGTGCGAAACTTGGGAATATTCCAGAGGCAGCCAAGCTAAAATTGCAGCAGTAACGTGGATCCAGCAAAACACCTGGTAATACACAAAAGCGTACAATTGAGCAATTAGTGCACGCTACGGCTCCTCTGAAACATCTCCGGGGCCGCCTGTAGCTGCAAACGACAAATGTGTGTGTACTCAACTGGAGGATGAACGTGAGAGATGGAATATAAGTGTGACAAAGACATTCTGGAAGGGGAGGAGAGACCTGGGGAGAAACAGGTGGTGGTATCTAGCATATTGCATCTCATTGTTTCACTTATCGTCTGGTAAAAGCTGGCTGTGTTGTCGTTGTTTTTTTCCGGAAATAACAGCAGTCCAGCAGCAGGTGAGAAATCCTCTTAATTACAGCCTGTTGTCGAACCCGGTCAGGCAGCATGGCATTGCCACTGGATGTAAGGAAGACACTCCAAACACACTACATTACATCAGTGCTGCTACATTTACCTCACTGGGGAGCTCTACAATAGGTTGCCAGATGGAGACAGGCAGGCGTGTTGGAGTTAAGAGAGCTGATGAAAAATACGTTTAGCGAGAGATACTTCAAAGAGCTGCAACCTAACCACGAATTTCAACAGTGTTTAGCTCATTTACAACAGCCAAACAAATTCACAACAACAATTTTAAGGAAATCCACCATACAATATGTGTGATTGCCGTTACAAAGTTTGATTTAGAGTGTGTACATCAACAAAATGATCCTTAAATTTATCCTTATAGGCCATACAAGACCTTAATGGAAAAAAAAAATACTGGACTGTAAGGAAAAGAGACAAGTTTTTGTCATTCTTATCAAACCAGAGTGCAATTAGGCAAACCGACAGAAAATTACATATTTTAATTCCAGTGAATCAAATCTGTAAATTAAGGAGGAAATAGCAACCATATACCAATGAGTCCAGTAAACACGGACTGTTATTGAACCTGTTATAAAAATCGCCAGTTGCACTGCTGCCAAATGAAGCAAAAGAAATCCTACAACCATTTTAGTCACAGCAGAATGAGGACGCCTCGTCACCGAATGTGCCACGCTCAGTAACCTTCGCAGGGTCCAAACCACCGGAGAGGAGATAGAGACAGATATTAAAACAGAGAAATGAAATTGATAATATTATGATAACAACTGATGCTCGGGGTTTAGAAACACTACATCTCGAGTTGAACACCAGAAAAAAAAAACCCCCAAAGATGACATTATGCACTCTCGGTATGAATGGCACAGATGCCCGAGTCATCATAACATCTCAAACAAGCTGCTGCTGACAATACAACCTCTGGCAGGGCGATGTAATAAGATTGGCCCGTTGCCACGTGTACAGTGTACAAACACTGGCCACAATCAGCCACACACATATAGCAGAGCTTGGCACAAACTCGTAGATGGTATAGAAATCTGCAGACCACCTTTTAAAGTATCTGTATGGGTCCATGCTGTAAATGATGATGCATTATTATAGCTAATCAGATTCCTCATTGATTTCCGCTGTTGCAAATGTGTCTTCCTGACTGGTCCTGCCCACATGGAGATCAGAGTACAGTTTCAGTAACAGAGCAGTACCTGGTGCTGGTAAGTTTCTTCACACATCAGGAATGTGGACTCCAGTTGAAAAGCTAAAATCCAGGTCTGCTTTTTTTTTTTCTATTGATTTAAGAGGAGTGTTAGTGTATTAGTGTAACCACAATGCACCAATTCTACTGTATGCAGAAAGAAAACAACAGGAATCTTGTGTATACACGTATCTCTTTCTTTTTCTGCACGCTCTTACTGGCACCTGAACAGTTAAATACAAAATGGACTTTTTGCCTTATCCCTCTAACATAGCATGATGCAATACACTGCTGAGCCTTTGAGTCAAGTGATGAAAGGAGCAACAAAACAAAGCATAAAAAACAGCATCACCCGTGGCATTATCCAACTGTTTTTTCTTGTTTTCCTTAAATGAATGCAGTACACTGAACTTTGAAACAACGGACGTCACTGCATGCTGAATACTGAATTTTCTTTTAGGGATTTAAAAGAAATAACTTATTTTCCACAACTGCATTTTCCTTTTTTTTAATTGATAACTGGGTGTGGATTTAGCTCACTGACTAGTAGCAGGTGACCTATATCCTAAAAGACTATAAGGCAGTGGCCTGGGTAGTATCGGCCTCAACGACAGTCACTGCAGGTCTTCCTCTGGTCTTTCTCACCAGCTTTTCTGTCTTCTATTTGCCGTTCTTTCACAACAAAAGCCAAAACAAGCAATAAGAAACCAGGTCCTAGGTTTGAACCCACTGGTCCCCTCGGGCCTTTTTCTGTGGAGTTTGCATGTTTTCATATTGCACGCATTGATTCAAGTGGAGTCCAAAGAAAGGTCTTCACTTTAGGTCTACTCCGTGTGCCTAAATCGGCTTCGGGTGCACTAGTGATCATGAAATGTTGTCTGTCTCTTTACATTAGCCCTGTGATGGACTGGTGATCTTTCGCCCCATGGCATCTGGGATAGGCTCCAGTCCTGCTGCTGAACTGGATAAGCAGCTAAGACAATGGAAGGAAATGAAAAACCTCGACATATAGTGGCATAATAAATCACAACATGAAATAAGTAAAAATACCTGAACAGTCCCCTTTTTAGATGTGAACAAAGACCAAACAAAAACATAAAGGATGGAGCTTTTTATGAGTTAATGTGATTGTAGAGAAACATAACAATTTCAGGAGAGAGAAAGGGGACAGAGGCAGACCCAGGATAAAAAATCCAGATTGTCCTGAGGGTTTCAACATGACTGTTTATCTTGCAAACAGGCCAACTCTGGCAAAGGCAAATGGATGAAAACACTCATCCAATCAGGATCTGCCAGCTGTCCTCTTATCTTGCTCTCATATCAATAAATAAATCTCTCGAAGAACACACATGAACCATACTGAAAGCGCTGTCACTTGAAAAAACAGAGGTGCGCCCACTAAAAGCATTCAAGCTGCTGCATTGCACGACGATGTATGAAGGACAGGGGGAGCCATAGTTAAAAATTAGAAAGCGGGAACCGAAACGCTGCTAGAGGTCGCAGATAACAAAGGAAGCGCCGTAATGGCTGACAATAACTCTGTCTTAAATTGCTCAGGTCTAATGGGTCATTATCTGCCCCACAGGCCCCGTTTCATTAACAGCAGGACACACCTGCACACACACACTCACATATCCACATATCCAGATGCTTGCTAGAGTTTATAATGCTGCACAATCCCAACTATAACATGACTGACGATGTAAAATCTGGTATAGAGTATAGAAAAGGAAGATTTAAGAAGCCTTCGCTATCTGTGTTGATAACCTGAATGTTTACATATTCATAAGATGAGCAGGGTTATAATGACAGAGGGGGCAACACCAGAGGAGAGCAGTACTAAGAGAGCTATAAACCTTTTTACAGCTGTGCTTCTATGTGTTCCCGTATTATGTTCCTACTTTAGACAATGCCGACTGTAAAAAGTTATTAAAGCGTACATAAAGACCAATATAATCATGGTATATATAATAATGAAACAAATAACTGGTGTAATAACTAAGAATGACCACCCAACCCTACTGCTCTACAGAGCTGCTATTTTAGTACAGCAGTTTTGTTATATTGCACATCACTTTCCTCTGATCTCAACTTTCATATTCTCCTGACATCCTGGATGTAAAAATAAGCTATTTTTGCCTGCACATTAAGGCCAAGAACTTAATGTGATGTCTGAGTGGTAGTTCTGTCAGCTTCTCTCCCTGCTGCCAGCGGCCAAAACAATCTATTATTCCAGCTTTAAAGGAGTGCGCCACCCATAATACGGGTAAAAGTCTTTTCAAATGTCTGTGGGAGTACCACTGAAAAAACACAGAGGGGTCTAAACCCTATAACTTAAAAAGAAATCTGAGGCTGAGAAGATAGACTATGTAAGCTTCTTTTAGTATTAACATTAACCGATCAAACCGTTGGAGGTCTAGTTGCGCGATAGGTAGCTTTCTGCTGCATCAATTTTGATGTATTTTTTTCCCTCCTTTGTGGCCATATAGGAGGGGAATGCTGGATTCACTGGTGTACACTCTTATGTAAATACACCTTTGTAATCTCTGAGGGCCGCCCACAAGCATAATTATAGGTAGTATTGTTAGAAGCACATACATTTTTAGAAATCAATTCAAGCAGAAGAACTGAATTTCTTGTTATAGTACAGAGTGATGGTTCATTAAACTTGCTTTGGACAGGTCAGTGTGCTTTCCTGTTTCTTTGCTCCACAGGCTGGCAGCATCAGGCTGATTTCAAAACATCCATCTGCAGGTATGTCAACACTCGCTGTAAGACACCTGAGGTGTCAAACCGAATCTCGCTAAAAGTGAGAGATGTGGAATGGCTCTTCAAAGATAGCGCAAGAACCAGCTTTCAACTTCTAAAATGCTCCTTTGGGTAAAACCAGCAGGTACACAGTGAAAAGAGTTGTGAAATAAAAGACGACTAACATAAAAATGCTTGTACATGATGGAAGTGTTGAGGGTATTCTTTCCTCGGGCGAGAAATCGTTCTTCTTCTCTGCAGTGATCAGACAGGATGAATAATATTAAATTAAATAAATTACCAGATTGTCAAGAGCTCTTAAAAGGTAGCAAAGAAAATTCATGCTGAGGTGACAAAGACAAAGCAATTTATATCATGATGTTGTTTGAATAGAGTTAAAATACCTTCTCCAGTAACAATGAGTGTGATCTTTTAATGAGTAACAGTTGACTATCAACCATAAAGACCTTATTAACTTATTTAAACTGAATAAATCCTAATAAATGATGCATTCCACTGCTAAAGAAACACAGCACTGCATAGGCAAGCAGGGTAACTGCAAACACTTACTACTGTTTCTTCTTGTTATTATTGTATCTAATTAAACAGTCAGCCCCAAAACAACATCATTAATAAGATTATTGCTATTATAATATCAATTACTGGAATGAAAGCCAAAACCTAATTTGTGATGCCGAGGCTGTGTGTCTAAGTTTTCCAAATGATCATGTAATGATGTGTAATTTACACTAAATCTTGTCACCACAGCTCTGGTAAGGTTACTTATTTTTATAGGGCAGGATTACTGAGCCGGGTCTGACATATAGCTGCCGCCACCCCTCCCAGCAGACCTGCTGCCAAGCTTCTTGTAGTATTAGCATTTTCATTCCAGACAGAGCCAACAGGCTAACCTAACGAGCAATCTCCCACAGGAACGCATCTGTTGTCAGATTAGTTAGGCTCTGGCCATGGGTCATCAATCAAAGTGGCGGATTACATTACGTACTGGAATTCATTCATTACTTACGTCAACTGATTAAATGGTTTGCATGAAGAGATGTAGAAAGAGCAATAAAGAGATGCCTGAAAATTGGGGTGGGGGGGGGAATTAAAGCATTCAGCTCCACAAATCAAGCAGGATTCAATGTGAGTATAGTGAAACTGAGAAAAATGTAGATTGCCGCCAAAACAAACGCATGCTTTGCTGCCTTTCAATCGGCAAAATTATCATTTGTAAATGTCAATGTGCTCGGTTGGATGACATATCTATGTGCTATTCTTCATTTTTCTCAAACAGCACACATGTAAATGTAGGGTCCTAGCTCATGCAGTGGTGTTTTGTATGCAGATTTGCTCAAAGAAGTCCTTTGTGCCAGCTTAAATATGGGTGTAAAAACATATTCATACATATATTTTGTTATTGCTTAATAAATAACAGTGTATAACAGGTTGTTATTTCTTGTTTTTTTAAGACAGGTGAGCTAATAAAATTGATAAGCACTGTGGATACTCTTATGGGAAGAAGAAGCTGTAGGGCATCACGTTGGCACCAAGTGAAGCCAAAAAGATCAATGATGAGGCCCTAACAGCCTAAGAATAAGCTAGACCGTTACCAGAGTCATCTTTGTCTCTGCTAAAGTGTTTTCTGGCTTCTTGATAGAAGCTACAATTAGCCTTTCATGTCTTCTACCTGGAGGGGCAGGCATGCAGTCACAGAATTGCTGATTTCCTTCAAATTGTGACAATAACAGAAGCAATTTTCCTCTTTGATGGGAATTATCCCGACAGTTTAATTGGAATGCCGCTGCCAGAATTTTTTTTAATTAGAAGAACAAAACACACAGAAAAATTACCTACAAGAAACTGGAAAAGAAATATAAAGGCTCAATCAAAACAACCAGTCATTAGGTTGCGATGAGTTTGACAGTGACTGTCACTGCAGATCGGTTACCTTGGCAACAGGTCAGCTGTTCTGCAAAGCCTTCAGCAGGTAGCTAACCCCCAAACACACGCATACACACACATACACGCACACACGCATGTCCAACAAGCATATGGTTAAAGGTTGCACAAGCATTATGGTGTGAGACGTAGCCAGCGACAGATGTGGCACAAGCAGGGTAGCGGAGATTACAAGTTGCTGAGACAACACGGCACATGAATCTGTGTTATGATACGGATCATCGTGTGTCACAGTACAAACTGCTCTCTGTCAACTGGCATCAGAGAGAAGACAAATAGAAAATCAGAAGATATGAGGTAGGAGGTGGGTTTTCCTCCCGATGTCTGGTAGGAAATGGCTTTTACTTTTAAAAAGGCTAAGTTTAAAAAAAAAAATGAAAAAAATGAAACACGCCTCTTTCATTTTCAAATCACGTTATCAAGTCATCTGCTTTTGTGTTAACAAAACACCTCATCTATTAGGACAGTCAGATCAGAAAACGCACATGCTGAAAGGGTGTCACAAACACAAAGACGCAATGTGCATTTGAAGTCAGCGAAAACTGAGACACAGATCAGAAAGGAATTCCCATATCGAGGATTTCAGCTTATTTAGCGGGGCTTTGTCATGTCTGCTGTGATCCCAGTACTAGAGGGGGGAGATGAACGGCACACAGCAGTCCCTAGTGGGGTGTCAGAGTAATTGCTTATTTTTAACCAGTCCCCAGAGGATATCACAACGTGGGCAGCGGAGAAGCTCGACTAAGCACTCCAACACAGCATTTCCACCTGCTCCTCCATATCTCCGTTGTCTGCCTCTTTGTCTTTATCACAAAGGTCAGAACAACAAATGCAACCAGGCAGGCTGAACTTTACCATTTACTTCAGTATGTGTCCCTCGGTAGTGTCAAAAGCCAAGCACAGAAAATAAAAAGTATATTAGAGACACTGTCACAGTATAACTGGGAATTATGGTCAATAAAACGTTTGCCATTTTGTGTTTATGGCAGAGTTTGTCGATGTAATGAAATGACTTCACTGTACAGTCTCCATGAAGGAGAAACTAAAAACTCAAAGATCCCCAGGCGTACATTTATTTTTAAGTTCACTACCTAAAGAAACAGTGTGCCCAGGGACTGTGCAGGTGTAGGACTTTTACACAGGTGAAGATAAAATCAATTTTTATATATATATATATATGTTACTGTTCTTTCTATTATATGGTATGATTATACCGTCTGTCAATACTGATGATGCTTCTGGATAGGAAATCATTTTTGAAAAAGGGGGAAAAAAAGCATAGTTTTAGTGAATTTAATTTTTTTAGCTGTACAGAAGAGACTATTTTCCAGAATTTCTTTTTTTTTTCTTGAGAAAAAAAAAAGGCATGACCTGATTTCAAGTGTTTTTTGCTCCAATAATCCACAGAGAAGCAGAGTGGCTTGCTTAGAGGGCATCTGAAAGACATTTTGTCTAGTAAATAAGTGCATCCCTCTGTAGTCGGTATTGCTTCTGTTCAATGTAACTTGCAGTATTATGCTTTAATAGCGGGATGCTGCATTCTCTATATAATGCACCATTATTTCATGTCGCTGTGCTTTACGATCGCTTTTGAAGTAGTGAAAAACTGAGTTACCTCAACTTAACTAAATAACGTTTCGCAGCTCTCTCATTTATCTTTTCTTGTGCTTGAACGATTGTCCTTCTAGGCATCACATTAGTGCAGACAAAACTCTGCAACAATCTATGCTACTTGTCTGTTTTTCCTATTCATTTATCATATCCCCTGATCGTCATGCCTCTTAAAGATGTCTCTTTCCTCCTTTATCTCATGCCTCTACTGCATGTCTTTATGTGTTTCATTTGGGTTTGCGTGCAGAAAGATGAATGGGGTGGAGCAGTCGTACAGATGGATGCGTGGGGTTCTGTTGTGATGTACTGTAGGTGAGCGGGGAAGAGCAGCCAGTTGGCACGAAAGAGGAGGAGGAGATGACGAGTTAGACGTTAACAAGCTGTCGCTGCCAACACAACACAGCGCCCAATGCAACAACAAAAACAACAGAGACAACCCCCCGACAAGCCTGGTGCTATAAACAGCAATCAATATGAATCCAACACTGTTCCACCCACAGAGAAGAGGTACCCACTTTAGGTCAACTTTGGACCAATTGAAACAAAATTAATGTGCAAAATCAAGCAGGAGCCTCCGGGTATGCAGAAATGCCAAGACCGTCAGTTCATCAAACGGACACTTGAGGGTGGATCCAAAAGAGAGTCAATCCCAACAGACTCTCATGTTAAAATGCCCAACTGAACACCATTAAAAAG
This sequence comes from Pelvicachromis taeniatus, assembly GCA_015108175.1. Lineage (NCBI taxonomy): Eukaryota > Metazoa > Chordata > Actinopteri > Cichliformes > Cichlidae > Pelvicachromis > Pelvicachromis taeniatus. Next base: position 18,572 of record VURO01035441.1, on the reverse strand, counting down.
CACGTTTATAGTCTGGCACAAAAAACCCTGAAGAGTTTTGATGTGAGATCGTTCCTCCCTTCACAACAACTGCAGGTGTGATTTTCTTTCTTCATTTCACTAGTTTAGATTTTATTTTTAGTATTTAAGTGGCATTACCTGACAAATAATATGATTTAGATGAATCAGATGCTTGTACTATGGTTTTGATGTGTAAAATGAAAGTGTTTTAATACATAAGTTTGTAGCAGTCAACTGTGTGTTGTATCCATATGAGTCTAGGAGGAAATATATAAAATATATAAAAGAAATATATAAAAAGTTTTCATAATTAAGCAAATATTTCACGGCTTTTTATGACTTATGGCTCATAAAAATCTGAACTCAGATTATTTGAATGTTTCCTAAGATCAGTCAAGAAATACAACTTCTTAAAAGTACATGCATTTATAAACTCAGTTAACTTTGTTGGGGTTCCTTTACCACAAATAAGTGCTGAGCTATTATTGAAGCACAGCTTGCTTTGATGGCATCTTTCAGTTCGTCTGCACTTCTGGGTCAGGTGTGCCTCATCTTCTTCTGATGACTGGCCATAGATTCATGTCGGGTGAGTTAGCTAGCCAATCAAGCACATCAGTAACATAGTGAGCAAACTAGTATTTTTGGCACTGTGGGAAGTTGGAAGATGTAGGCAGATGGAAGCATGAAGCACTCTCCTGGTAGACAGTATATTCCAACCACTGTAGGATTCCGATATCAATATTTGGTGAACATTGGATTTAAAAATCCAACATTCTGACATACCAGCTGATATATTTTTCTTTAGGCACGTGAAATATTCCAAACAGATTTCCCTGACATCTGTTAAGCATAGTATTTAGTGTATTTACTTATTTAGGCTCTCCCAGATTATACTTGTGTTTGTGGCGTTCCCAAACATCTGTGTTGCCAACAAGGAAAGTGCCCTCTGGTGGACAAACTACCCAACGTCAACAATGATAACATGGTTGAAGGGTTTCTCCCATCTGTCCTTTACCCTTTTCAGTTTCATTTATCAGCATGCAGATACTGATAGATTAGTAAATAGCCAAAATCAATCTTTAGTAAACAGCTGCATTGACTCTGAGTGGACCAACCAGCACCAACACCAGCAGATGACATGGCAACCTGAATCATCACAGACTGTAAAAAAATCACTCTGGACTTCAAACGCCTTGGTTTCTGTGCCTCACCACTCTTCATCCAGACTCTAGGACCTTGATTTCAAAATGTAATGTAAAATGTACTTTCATCCTAAAAGAGGACTTTGAACAACTGAGCAACAGTCCAGTGCGTTTTCTCTTTAGCACAGTGAAGATGCTTCTGGTGTTGTCTCTGGTTCATGAGCGTCTTGATACTGAATGCAGCAGTTGTAGCAACTTTCCTATAGATGTCTACATGGTGGCTCTTGATGCACTGACACCAGCCTCAGTCCACTCCTTGCAAAGATCTCTCAAGTTATTAAATCAACTTTTGTTGACAAGCCTCTCAAGGCTGCGGTAATTTCTGTTGATTATGTACCTTTTCCTACCACACTTTTCATTCCAGTAAAATGTCCCTTGATATGCTTCAATACAGTGCTCTGTGAACAACCAGCTTTTTCACTGTGGCTTACAGTGATTATGGAGGGTGTCCATCATTGTTATCTGGACAACTGTCACGTCAGCAGTTTTCTCCATGATAACAGCTGTATGTCCTGAACTAGACCGTGAAATACACGGTATTTATACTGTTAGAATATTTCAATTGAGTAAATTACTATTCAAAGAATGAGATAGTGGATCTCCAGTTTTCATAGTATAAGCAAAAATCATCACCGTCAAAAGGCTTGAAATATTTTACTTCACATGTAATGAATATAAAATAGATGAATTAAATTGCAAAAAGTAACAAGAAGCGGAAACCTCTGCTAAGGAAGCTTGCCATTAGGGTTGTATTTGCTTTTAAAGGAAAAATACTGTATTGCGTATATATGTTGTAAATTGTAAAATTCAAAAAACATATTCTATTTTTTTTGTACTTCTAAGTTCTTTGTGGCATCACTTATTGTGATAGGCGTAAAGATGACATCATTTATTGTTTTTTTGAGCTTCACTTTTTGTGTTTGTGTTTTCTTTCTTTTTTTTATTGTGGTAAATAACAATTTTGGTTGATGAAACTTAGAAAGAGAGCAGTAAAGTTTACTGTGCCCTTCTAGACTAACCTCAGTGTCTCAGCTCACTCCCAAATGGCTTACTGCAGCAAGATGAGGATTAGCCAGTGTTGCTGCCACCACTTCAAAACACTTTAACTGCAGCAGTCAAAATCAATCAAACCAAAGGAGAGAGAACATCAAATGTGTTCTGTTGCTTTTGGTTACTTTGCTTCTTTCTTTTTTTAACTTTAGATAGCTTATCGGGATGTACATTTAACATTCAGCTTCCCTTGATTTAAATTTATAAGAAACTTTTTGATTCCATATTATACCATGTAAAAGCTCTGAATGCTACAGTGCTCCCTGTAGTATACTTTTAGTCACTTATTGTATTATATCATGGGACTAATAGCTGCAGGGCTTGTTATAGGCATGCCAAAAACACCTACTCCCTAAAACTCAAGAGCACCAAGTAACATTTAGTCAAGTTAAATGTCAGTTATGATGAGTCCCAAAGCCAATCTGACTGAATGTTTTTCCTTCAATCTTAAGGCCTCATGCTGCCAATCACACCCACAGAAAAGCTGCCTCTCTGGACACACACAAATAGGCGGGGTATCACAGTTTTGAAACTAAAGCAGGCCTCCTTTGGGATCCTAGGTCTTTAAGGGAGAATACAACAGTATTTAATATTTAAAAAAAAAAAGAAGACAAAATGTCAAAATGTCTCTACTTTAGCGATTGCTCCAATCTTTTCTTTCTGCCACCTGCTAGCTGAATGAAGCTTGAATCTGACAATTGTTAAATGTTCTGCCCCACAGCACCAGAGCACTTGGCAGAGCAGCCCATGGCTGATCCAGTAAGAACTAGCACTGACTCACAACGAGCTGGGAGACAGAGAAAAAGAGATGGAGATTGACAGAGAGACAATGGTTGCTACACATAGACAGGAAGAGAGCCTAAGTGTTGAGGCAGAGGAAACTTAGAGACCCAAAAAAGAAAAATGGGAATATAGAGGCCGGCAGTAAGAGGGCAGTGAAGAGAGGAGTAATTGACGGTTTTCAGGTAAGTGTTGAAGTGCAGCTGAAAAGTGAAGAAAGAGAAGGGAGAAGTGGGCTGAAATGAGGTGTGAACCGAACAAGACAGGAAAAAAAGAAACAAAAAGAATCAGCAGTTAGAGTCGGGGGCCAGAAAGGCAATGGAAAAAGAGCAGAGAGCAGAATCCATCGTTACCCAGAGACTCATTAGCATTTTTGAGTGACCGTCTGATTATAGATGGGATTGGTAGTGTGTGTTTGACAGGAGGGAGTCTAAAATTTGACAAGATGACATTCATCTCACCAGAGAACTCGCAGAAGATGGACATCGAGACAAACAGACGGATCTCCCAAAACAAAGCACGCTATTTCATCTGTCAGCAACTCCCATGAAAACTCTTTCCTGCCTAAGCCATACCCTCCCCACTCCATCCTATAGTACAACACTGAGCACAACACTGAAATGAGTGCAAATAAATATTTTTTTTTGTTTTATTTATTGTGGAAGCATTAGCAACACTTTATAGTACGGCCCATGATTAAGGGTGTAATTCCCCTGCAGTTAAATGGAACTTCAGTAGATTTTATTTGATTATATTCATTATATTACATATTACCACAAATATTTAAAGGTACAACAAGTAGAAGATGCCAGTAACAAGTCAGGTTTTTACAGGAAACAAAGAAATTACTAAACAGTAAGTTAATTTAAGGACTGCATAAATAAGTAGTTTTTTTTTTAAGTAGTGTGCACACTACATTGTAACTACACTGTACTTTTTGGGGTGCAGGAGATATGATGAAGTTGACTGGATGAAGTTATGCAATAATTAAAGTTACTCATGCAGCAGTTTTTAAGCATTACTTACTTACAAATTATTTACAGAATTTCCCGTAAAAGTCTGACTTGTTACACACTTATTATACTATTAAGTATTTGTGGGTAGGTATAATTGCACTGTAATTTAAAAGAAAATATATTAAAATCCTGTTTAATAACAGGTGAATTATTAGGCATGGGCTACATTATAAAGTGTTACAGACTTGTTCCATTTTACAAAGTTAGGAAAAAAATCTTTACATCAACCCTAACATGATATTAAATCTAAGAATCATCCCCATTATCCCCCTTAGAATGAGGAATACAGCTTAACAGCAGATACCTGAATTTAAGGTATCAATATCATTGGCTCCCTAGTTTGTTCAGACCCATGTTATGCCGTAGCGGCAAAGAGAGACAAAAAAAAAACCCTTGATGTTTAAAAAACATCTGAAATATATTCATTCTAGCGTACCATCCAGCAAATATCAACTCAGTGAATCACCAGTTGAACTTAATGTTATCTGAAGGCAAAATCGATGCACTGACACAAGTTTTTACTTTTAAATGATGGACTGTAGATAAATATTTAAGCAAAGAGTCGCCGTTGCTCCTGCAAATACTGCAAATACTTTGCAATTGATTTGTTGACTTTGGTGAAGTGTATTCACAAATTGGTACATCTAAGTAGAGGCTGTCATATTCAGTCAGTCCTCATAACTCTTACATGTCAATGAGCTAGTGTTTGTATACATCACCTGCATATTTCCTTAGCAAAAATGTGGATGATAAACACATGAAGAGAGTGTGAATGAAAGATTTAGTGTGGGATTTATTTGTCACTGAGCTTAACAAATCAGGGGATTTTACCAACTTGTAATCTGATCCAAAACAGAAAGGCTTCACAGTCTCCTGCTCATGTGGTTTTGGCATACACACCAAAAAGACCCTGCTTCGTTTGATGCCATAAAGAGCACTTTTGTTTCTAATGTGGCAGGTTTTAACTTCATTTATTCAAAAACAGAGCCTTCCTCCACATCCTCTCATGCTATCCCCGATTCTTTTTTGCCATATTTTAAAATTTCCCCCCAACTTGTGACTGTGAAGCTCTTTATGCTTCGCTAGATGCTTTTGAGGTATTTCCAGCTTAAAAGCTTGTCAGTCACTCGTGGCATGTTCTCCAACTTCTTTGTCTTTTTTGGCCTCGCTCTGCTCTTATATGCGCATCTTCCCTACAGTCAAAAAAATGCAACACTGGCTTTAATTATACGAAGAAAGAAAATCTAACCACTCTCATCTCCATCCGACATCTAGTTATATTCTGCTTTTGACCTGCTGTTGCTCTCACCCTGAAGCCATTTGAAGCATGTGTTCCATTTTTCTTTTCTGTCTGTAGATGGCGCCTCTAGCTACAGCACTGCTTTCATGGGCCCTCCCCACCCCCCACCACCGCAACCATCTCCTGCCCACCACACAAATAGTTTCAACCTCCAAAAATCTAGCCTTCCTGATTCTCAGCCCAGATCCACCATTGGCATTGCTTCACTGTGGCTGGTCAACTGGACATAAAGCTGCAGCAGAGCCCAGGGAATGAATGAAGGAGGCTCAGAGCCATGCTTTGCATCATGACCTGGAACCATTAGAAAACAAACTGCTTTCTAAGTCATAAAAAATTTAGATTAAAATGTTTTCATACATGCAGTGTAATCCTGAATACATATAGCAGGCTCTTCTACTCACTTTGCATATATGTTGACATTGACTGAAGGTTTCATCATAAATGTCAGCATACTGTCAGAGCCAATAAGATAACAGAAAATTATGATTTCTTTCTAATTGCAACACTTTTAGTGGTTCAGCGCCACAAACTGTGTTTTCTCAAAAAAAGTGTCCCAAGCCTATATAACAAGTTAACTTAAAGATGAAAGCAATGCTGACATGTCCACGTGTCTTGTTTAACAGCTTTGCAGCAAATTTTAATGGAATGCAATGGAAAAAAATAATCTATGCGATAATTTTGGGGTGTTTTTATTTTTAAAAGATACTAAAAAGTCGTGTCATGGGGTAATTTTGTCTCCTAGCTGGAGCCAAGCAATCCACTAGCATCTCAGTTCTGAAAATGGTTAAAAATTTACATGCATCATTGTCTTTGACCACTGGTGGTGGTATAGCATTTAAAATGCAGCTAACGGGTTTGGAAATCCAATGTACTTTTCTGCAAACCTGCCAACGTTCCTGCTGACAGACAAACAGAAAGCAAAAGAGAAGTTTTTCTGCGTGGAGTAAATGAAAAATAATCATATTTGATAAATGTTGGATTTGTAAATGAGTACAAGTGCAATCTTTTTTTTTTTAGGAGGGCGGGGGGGGGGGG
>VURO01035437.1:3580-15658 GCA_015108175.1 Pelvicachromis taeniatus | reverse complement strand
TCGGTGGGGGGGGGGGGGGGGGGGGGGGGGGGGGGGGGGGGGGGGGGGGGGGGGGGCCACTGAGAGATATTTTTAGTCTGAGCCCCCCACCCCCACCCCATTTTGAGTTATATCCTCTGAGACTTGCGCTCACATCCCACCAAAGGTAGACGGCAAATTGACGTCAGAGCACCAGTAATTTGACGTGTGATCACCTCCCCCCCTCCCCATCCCGACCACACGCACACCCATACAGCGCACAAGCCAGCCCTCCCCATCACCAGTATTTCCTCTCCTTGGCGGACCAATAACGCGCAGTTTCACTCTCCCTCCATCTCAGCCAGCGGTTTCTTCAAGAATAAACTAAAAAAGAAGAGGAAGCTTTATTTATTATCACTGCACGGCGTTCATATCTGAGAGTTCTGGTTGCACATTTTGTCTTGGAGGGAATCAAAGCATCTTTGTAAATATTTTTCCTCTCTGGTTGAATTTTCTCTGACATGGAAGTGAGATGTCGTCCGGCGGTGATGTGCTGTGTTTTTGCCGTTCTGTGCTCCGCGCTTCCCCGGCAGTCTTCTTACGGGGACAGACAGTACCTGAACGAGTGGGCAGTGGAGATCCCTGGCGGGCTGTCCGCTGCGGAGGCGATCGCCAGAGAGCTGGACTACGAACTGGTCCGACAGGTAGGCACCAACGCCCAGCGGCATTAACCGTGAACGAGTCTGAAATGAACTGTGTATTGGCAGTTTCCGCATTTGGCAAGACATGAAGCAAACTGGAACCTGTACAGAATTGTAGCAGGCTCGTTTTCATGTAACAAGCATCTCATTTAACAGTCAGAAATCCGAAAACAGTGAATGAAACGGTAATTAAACGTGCTGCCAGCAGTACAGGCTGGGCTGGGCTCAAACAACAGACCAGCAGGATATAGCTCAGTCAGTTACTCTGGTTCTTCTTGGCAAAGCCATTAAAGTGGAAGCTTATTGGTTTTATGATAGCCCTAAAGCACACACTGCATTTTCAGCCCCCTGTTTCATTATAGGAAAATGATTTAATCAAGCTGTGACTCACTGTTTACACCCTTCTGGTAACCCATACCTGGGAGTCAGGGTTGTAATATCCCTGCTGTGTGCATCACTGCTTTTCCTGTTACTGGAGACTGACTAATGCAGACCTATGCAAACATATTACACTCAGTCTCAATTAGAAACTCAATTCATTAATTCTTAGTGATCCCCTGACTTTGAACAGCAGCAGTCAATGATTAACTGATCTTCCGGGCGTAAACGTTGTATGCAGTGTTCATCTGTGCGGTTTGTCCTACGTGAATTCAGTATGTTAGTCTACACATGTGTCCACGGAAGTTTGAAATAATTGCATTCATCCTGAGTGGAAATGACCACAGCTGTGGAACAGCCACGAACAGTAGTCAAGAGAAGCTTTAACAACTTTAAAGATTGATGCAATGCATCCAAATGTGAGCTTCCATAGCTGTGGGCCACTTTTCTGTATGCACTGTGTTTTACTTGCTTCCAGCTGGAATTATTAGAATCAAAACTCTGAATAGGCTGATTTGTAACAATGCAGTTGATCACACACTGTAAAATGAAAGAAATGAATAAAATATCACTCCTATCGCACATCTTGTCTTCTCCTCGTCAGATCGGGGCCCTGGAAGACCATTTTTTGTTCAAGCACCGCAGCCATCCTCGCAGAATGAAACGCAGCGCCAGCCACATCACCAGGCAGCTGTCGGAGGATGATCGGGTGAGTGGATCGTCTATATCCTAGTCTAACCTTTGAACACTGTAAAAACAAAATCCAATGCCTTCATCTCTCTGTGTATGTGTAGGTGTTGTGGGCTGAACAGCAGTATGAGAAACGGCGCAGCAAGCGAGCGTCCCTCAGGGAGTGCAGGGACTGCCCGGTGGACAAGCTTTTCGATGATCCCATGTGGAACCAGCAGTGGTACCTGGTGAGTCTCCAAGAAGGCCTGAACACAGCGTAAAAAGCATGTTACACTGAATTAAACCTAAAAGTATAAAACATTAGAACACTTTGTACTCACTAAACCCCAGGTCTTTGTTGGCACCCACACTTCAACTCACATGTTGTGTACTTTGGGCTTGGTTTGGTCTTCTGTTTGCATGCACCCAATCTGTTTACCCATGAGACAAATATCCCAAAGCCCTGTGAGTGCTGGACAGCTCCCTACAGTTGCTGCTCTGTCCCCACAGGGCCCTTGTGCTTTGAGAATGAACAGCAAAAGCTTCCGTTTGTTCCTGTAACCTCTGTCCAAAGAGGGAAAACATGACAACGGTGAAACAATAGCATGCTATCAAGCAGTTCTTGCCAAAAGAGCCATTTGCTTAATTGGTTAGCCAGTCCCTCGTGGAGATGAGAGGGGTGGAGAGACTATAATCCAGCGGGATGGTGTAGAGTAGAACATTAGGTCTCAATTTACCCTCAATTGGATGTTTTAGCTCTCTGAGGCCAAGTAGTAGCATAGAACAGTAGCATGTCACAGCATCATATCCCTTTCCAGATCCATTACTGCTATATTCACTTCACCCTGAGCACAAACTGACCCCAACATCTTCATTGATCCATAAGTTCAGGACTTTTAGCATGGTTGAATGCAAAGTGCCTACTTTTGTAGCTGCTTATTTTTTTTTAAGCTTTTCAGGGCACAAAAAGTAAAACAATAGACACACAAATTATATAAAAACACACAATTGGACAAATTTTGATTGAACAAAATACAGCTTTAGTTCAACAATTAAAAAAAGGAGGTATTTGGCTTTTTTTAAAAATAAAAATCATTAAAAAATTCTGATGAATTTGATTAATTTTAACTGATCAATCGAGTAGCTGCCTTTTGCTCATACCCAAAAGGAAAAAGAAATTCTTTTCAGTGCAGCCCTTTTACCTACAAATTAGGTAAACACAGATGTCGCTGATCATAATAATTAACTAACCCTAACCCTTCATTAAAGTGATAAGCAACACCTGCTTTACCTGCTATCCTACGTCATGTGCTGCGTATGTGCTGGTGGGTGCGTTTAGGGTGAACGAAATAGAGAGCAAGAGATACGCATTACGCTCAGCCCCGACTTTTTTGCACCTGCACTAACTGAACATGAGTCACACGCTTGTGCAGAATAAGAAAACAAATTGAGATGAATCATTTTTGCCGATGAGGGATGATGACACTAATGGAATTGGCCTTAAAGTGCCGCTTAGTGTATTTTCACATCAGCCTGTGTCTGTGCCGCTGCATGGCCCACAAGATATTCCTCCTCAAGCATCATGATTTATTCACTTCCTCCACTCAGCACGGACAAAAGCGGAGGTAGATAAAGCGATGGTCTCAGCCACTATAGTGTAATGTGGTTTTTTTTTTTTAGCTCTAGTGTATGCACACACAGACACACACACATAATAAGTAGATAATAAGTGAAGAAAAAAAGAGAGTGCTGAATGGTAATAGAAGGTTTCGGTGTGCGGGTAAAGCAAAGAGGTGCGACAGGTTACAAGACTCGATGATCACTGATACTGGAGTTGAGGTGGAACTGTGTGACGGGGGCAGAGGCCAGCATAATGGCAGAGGAGGAGAGACGGGATGAGTGTCGTTATCTATCGTGAGTGGGTGACTGCCTGAATTTAATCAGAGAGTGACTCATACTTGTAGCCTGAAATCCCCCCTGTCTGCGTGTGTGTGTGTGTGTGTGACTGTGTATCCATGGCTGTACATGTGTCAGTCCACTTTAATTGTGCATCAAGGGATCTTTGTTCTCAGGGTTTAAGTCGCCACTCATTTATTATATGTGCAATGAGTGTGGAGAGACTTGAGAAAGCAGCTGCTGCGTTTACCATTAAAATCAATGCATTGCAGGCTACTGAAAGACCCCCTCAGCGGCTGTCAGCATCAACAAGTGAGTCATTTGGTCACACCGAGATAGGCGATGTGTAGCAATGTGCTGTCTTGGGTGTACAAGCCGTTCTGACAAACTGCCGGTGAACAAACGTTGTGTAAAAGTGTGACAGTTGTTGTGTATTTTCTCTGAGATTTGAGTTCTATTCACTGTCAGCTGCAACTGAGAGGATGGGGTAAAAAACAGGGAACTGAGGTGGAAGTCGGGGAGGGAGGGGGGGAAAGGGAATATATCACAGGGATGAGTCACATCTTGGGGAAGCGTTCTGCAGTGTCTGTGCATAATGCACAAAGAGCGAAAGAGCAGAGTTCTTTTTTTAGGCTTAACTGTCTCCAGCTCTGAATCATGCTCTTCCCAAAGCAAACAGGCTTCAGCCTTGCTCCCTTTCCATCCACCCCCTGCTGATTTTCCATTTAAAACAGGCTTGGTGCACTCTACACTCTGTAATGTTATACAGCCGCAGAGATGGCTTTCCAAATATGCCGACAGGGGGATTGAATGTGTGTCGAGGCAGGAGAACCAGAAGAACTGTGGGTTGACACACACTTCATCACCAGATATTGTTAGATACTTTGAGGGTTAGGCTAATCAGCCGAGTTGCTGTGTTGAGAACACAAAAGCCTGAATTATATGACCTTCCAGTAGCAATCTGTTTTCAAGTGGCCCAGCAGTGAAAGTGAAGTGACAAAGGAAATGCCTCCAATCCAGAAATGAATTTCTGTAAAGGTCAGTGGACGAACCAGGAGACTGGAGAACTTTGGCTGACCGTTGCATGATAATGCTTTAACAGCCTGACTAAATGAAGTGGTCATAGATATTTCACACGTAATCTAACTTGAAATTACCCGTGTGTCATTTTGTTATGTCGTGCCTCTATTCCAGCAAGACACGCGGACGTCCTCCTCACTGCCGAAACTCGACCTGCACGTGATCCCCGTGTGGCAGAAGGGCATCACAGGGAAAGGAGTGGTCATCACCGTTCTCGATGACGGGCTGGAGTGGAACCACACAGACATCTACTCCAACTACGTAAGACACCGTTTCCATGGAGACAGCCTCCGTAGTCTGGGTCTGTCGTTGCCATAGCAATGCTGCTGGTGACACCTTGCAAGACGATTCATAAAGGCAGTATTAAATCATCTATATGATAATGCCTATCTTCGAGGAGCTTTATGAGCTTTCATTTCTAGATTCGAAATGGGCGTTTAAGTGTAATGACCATTCCACTGCAAATGACTGCACTCCGAGCATTCAAGGATGCAAAATTTGAAAACATTTGCCGTTCCTCCATGAATGTTTTGACTGTCTCGTAATTACGAGCCGATGAGACTGAGGGCGACTGAATAGAAGCTCAAAGAGACGTTTCAGTTTGGCATAGTTTCTCTTGTGGAGAAAAACTCTAAAGGCTCCATCTGTGGTTTGGTTTCAAACAGTCCTGTCGCTGTCAGAAGCGAGCAGCGACTGCATCGCCACAGCAAGAGAATGAAAGCGGACGAGAGAGGGACTGAGCAAGGGAAGAAGAGAAATGATGTGTGACAGGGGTCATCCACAGGCCTGATGGAAACAACTCCCACTGTAATCAAGTTAACACTGGTTAATCAACTAGGGTCAATCAAGTGAGACACTCATCCTCAACGATCAGGGCATATGAGTGGCATGCATTTGCATTTACTTAATGGCAGTCCATTTAAAGATGACAGTCATGGCCATTAATTTGATGTTAAAGCTGTTGCTGGGAACCAGAAACTGAAAAGAAGCTAAAGCAGCTCTGTTTGACTTCCCTTTCAACTGGAGGATCATTTCTATGATTGACTGCAGTTGTAATGCAGAAGAATGACAGGAATGAGAAAAATGGAGAGCAGATATATCTCGCTATAAATAAAAAGGGCAGTTTCATGCTGCAACCTCCTGGAAGGAGCAACAATTTCACATAGATGTTGGAGTAATTTAGTATGTGTGGTTTCACTGTTTGGCCACAACACCCCTTTTCTCTGAACGCAATCATGTGTTACCGTGACGGGAGGTAGGCCATGGCAAATCCGTGTTTGAAGCATGTGTCATCACTGACATGAGCCGACACCATCCCATCTTTTCAGATATGCCCCCCTGACTGTTGCGTTCCCTTGTCACCTTTTGCAGGATCCAGCAGCCAGCTATGATTTCAACGACAATGATCCCGACCCTTTTCCTAGATATGACTCCACTAATGAAAACAAGTAAGTTTAATGGCACTGGTATTCTCATTACCTCATCTGTCTTTCCTTTTTTTTTTTTTAACAAAATAGAAATAAATCTTCCTCCTGACACAACACAGTAGGGCTGTGACAAAGACATGGACACATTGTTTGCAAATTTAGACACTATCTATTAAAACTACTGAAATACAAGGTAATGAGGTGTGTAAATCAGCAGGATCAGTGGGGAAGATAATGCAAGCATCGTAAATGTAGTAAATAACCAAAAACGAAAGAAAAAGAAGTGCAGTGCACAAGTGGGGGATGAGAGTGCCAAATTTATATGTCCAGGTGTAGCACAGACCTGAAACACATGAGAAAAGACTGAAAACAAGGGCCAGGGGTTGTTATACATAGTTTAGCAGTGTAAATCCTTTCCATAAACAGAGTGTTTCTGCAGCAGCTTCAAATAACTACAAGAAAATTGGAAAACGGCACTCACACTGGACTCATTTTAATACTGTTTAGGTTAACAATCCTCCCTCTGCCAGCTGCTGCACACGCATGCACATCCACACACTTTATCCTCCATCAGCAACCCCGAGCTCCTTTGTTATCAGAATACTCCACTCCAGTTCAAAGCCTCCTGGATGAATAGGAGCCAGTCAAACAAAAACACCTCTGTTTTCAGATGATGCAGATGACCCTGTCATCACAAAAAAAATAGCTTCTGCTCTAAATATGAAATTCAATGAGATAAGTTATGTAACTAAACAAGGTAGTGGGTAGTGGGTAATGAGTTTACATTCACGGAAATAATGACTGCAAATTAAACAGTTGAAAAGAGCCCTCGCTGCAATATTTTCTACAAAATAGAGTTTTTTGGGGGGTTGTTAATTAATTGTGTTGTTTCTTCTCAGGCATGGCACTAGGTGTGCTGGGGAGATTGCAATGCAGGCAGACAACAATAAATGTGGGGTTGGAGTGGCCTACAACTCCAAGGTTGGAGGTAAGAGGTTTGATTTCTTTTTTTTTTAACTCTTAAATCCACAGTAGACAGATATGTAGGGGAAGGAGGAAGGGAAAAAACACAAGCATTTATAGCCAGCCTGCTGCAGATCTCTCCTCTAAGAGTGGGGACAAGGCTCATGAGTACCAAGAGTAAGTGGTAATATTTGTTCTCCGTGCAGGATTCAAACACCACCCTTCCTGATGTTACACTGAGAGATCATTGAGGATCATGTTGCCTCAGGTTTAACTATGCATATATTTATTTTAAGCCACCTCTCACAGCATCTTTATCTTTGTGTGTAAAACAGATACTAGCCCAAATGTTAAAAATACACCACGTTAACAATCTCAAAAAAGTTGGCACACATTTACCACTGTGAAGCAATCCCACCTTCTTTTAATGTTCTTGTTAATGTTCTCAGTCGGGATGCAAAAGAGCAGAAATGGTTGGAAGCGCCGTTTTTCAGAACTCTGGCTGCGTGTCCTGGGATTTTTGTTGTTTTAGTTTTATTTTAAGCATGTGCGGAGGAAAGACTTCCTGATGGAGGCCTGATTTTGATACCAGATGGTTGCATAATGTCAATCTACAAAATGACTCAGCTCCAATCCACTGAAACAATGATCTGCATATTACGGCAAAAAAAAAAAAAACTGAATGGGGAGCAGCAACATCATCTTTAAAATCTAAAGAGAAGAGTTTTATTTATAGCAAATTAATCAAAGTCCTTGACTTTTCTTTCTTTGTTTTAATTCAACCGTTATGAATAGTCAGGAACTGACAGTAAGCCCACGAGCCTGGACACTGCTCTAACCTTCCTTTCTCTCTCTGCTCAGGGATTCGTATGCTGGATGGGATTGTGACCGATGCCATCGAGGCGAGCTCTATTGGGTTTAATCCAGAACACGTGGACATTTACAGTGCCAGCTGGGGACCCAATGATGATGGCAAGACAGTGGAGGGCCCTGGTCGTCTGGCGCAGAAAGCTTTTGAATATGGCATTCAGAAGGTAAATGATCAAACTGGGAGCTTTCAAACACATTTGGCATTCCTGATAGGAGCTGCTACATGCAGCAGAAAGGAAATGCGGTTGAAGACAATCAATATGGACAATATAATTAGCTCCTAAGAATAAAACTGCTGATGACAAAGTGCCATGACTTCCAGTTGTTAGCAAAGACTGGCAGCGGACAGCACTGACTTACTCTCAGACTGTGCTTGTGTCAGAATAGGGAACGAGCTTTTCACATGAAATTTATTACACCCTACACCTGTAAATAATGTATTAAATGCCAACATTTATATATTACTGTATAATCCTATGTGACAGCATTACAGTGTTTTGTACATTTTACCTGTATCCTGTTAGGAGTATAAGCTACAGGGCAATATCTGATAGCACATAGCCAAGTATCGCTTTCTTTTGTCTTTCGTGCCTTCTGTAGGGCCGTGGTGGAAAAGGGTCTATCTTTGTTTGGGCATCGGGGAACGGCGGCCGCCAGGGCGATAACTGTGACTGTGACGGCTACACAGACAGCATCTACACTATCTCAATCAGCAGTGCCTCCCAGCAGGGCCTGTCCCCGTGGTACGCTGAGAAGTGCTCCTCCACTCTGGCTACGGCGTACAGCAGTGGAGACTACACTGACCAGAGGATTGTATGTAACTGTGTCTGTTTATGTCTGCGTTTTGTCACGTCACATGTAAGATTAGATCATGGTTAGATCACCATTCGTTGCCTGCTTGGTTTTCAGACCAGTGCTGATCTTCATAATGAGTGCACTCAGACTCACACTGGAACCTCAGCTTCTGCCCCGCTGGCCGCTGGAATATTTGCCCTGGCACTGGAACAAAAGTACAATCTAATATTTGATCTCATTTAAAATATATTCATGCCACGTGAAAGTACGAGTATTATTAAATGCTGACTGATCTGCCTCTTTGTCCATCTCACTACTCAGTCCTGACCTTACCTGGAGAGACCTGCAGCACATCGTGGTCTGGACCTCAGAGTTTGATCCTTTGGCCAATAACCCCGGCTGGAAGAGGAACGGAGCAGGGCTGATGGTCAACAGCCGCTTTGGGTTCGGCCTTCTCAACGCAAAAGCCTTGGTGGACCTCGCTGACCCGGCCACTTGGAAGCATGTGCCGGAGAAGAAGCAATGTATAGTCAGGGATGATTCTTTTCAGCCAAGGTGTGTAAAATTTTACAGCTGCTGCTGCTTTTGTCTGCATGATGTTAGAACTTCTTTTTTCTTTTTTACTTATTAGTGGCAGCAAAATACAAGATTTTTGAATCAAATGATGCATGATGATACTAGCTGTATAACACGTGCACACTGTAACTAGCATATCTCGGATATGATCATGATTAAGCCCACGACACAATCCAACAATCATTTTTAGTATCTAATTTTAGATTGAGAGAGAAAGCTTTGTTTCCTTTTGTCCTTTGTTGATTCCAGCACAGCAAACAGACAAACCCATCTGTGTTATTAAAGACGCATCTGTTGCTTGTTGATTCGAGTCATGAGAATATTAAGTCTTAAGCCTGAGCGCAGGAGATTTCCTTGCAATGAAAACACACAGAAGTCGCAGTCATTTAAATTTTATGCCAGTCTTTACCTTTACGTTTACCTGTTTGTCGAGCAGTGGGATTAAATATTCAAATACATAAGCTACCAGCAATTGAGAAAGAAAAAGGAAACACCTCCCTTCACTGCTGTCTCAGTAGATGTCATGTTTATATTAACAAGAAATCAAAGAAAATTGATCTGTCCTTGAAACTTTTGAGAGCACGTTGGAAACACCGACAGGCAGCCGAGGTCAGCTGAGCGGTGTCTTCCTGAAAGTGTCCGTTCTGCAATTTGCTTTGGATTATGGGACTCAATAGCACCCAGTTTCCCCATTACCGCCAACATCCATGTTTAATCCCGGGGATTTGGCTTTACATTTCCGTCAATGCTTAGTGGGCTACAGCCCCCTCCCCTCCAGCTTTATGCCAGCTTGAACACGGAAATCCTTTCATTCATGTCTGGGAGAGATGGGGATTAGCTTTTTATTTTTTTTGGGAAATAAATGAGCAGGTTTCAGCAGGGAGGTTTCAAATTCCTCATATGCATTTTATATGTGCATCTGATTGTCTGAACTAACTATAAACTGATATGCAAGCTGTGCAACTAAAGTAGTTGTTTTGTATATTTTAGCTGAGTTACCTGCAAAAATGAGAAAATGTCACATATGATCAATTAGTGTCATCATGAGGAGCTGTTTGCTGCCTGCTGTTTCACTGCTATTTTAATGCATCCCGCAGGGAGCTAAAAGCAACGGGGGAGATCACTATAGAGATTCCAACCAAAGCCTGTGCAGGCCAAGAGAACGCTGTCCGCTCACTGGAGCATGTGCAGGTGGAGGCGAGCATTGAATATACCAGGAGAGGGGACCTACACATCACACTCACCTCTCCAGCTGGTTAGAGACATGCACACAAACACAAATAACACACGCGAGCAAAATGACAAAGCTCTCAAATAATCCCTTTTGGCTTTTCCCTCAGGGACCAGTACAGTGCTGCTGGCAGAGAGAGAGAGGGACACATCCTCTAATGGCTTCAGAAACTGGGACTTTATGTCTGTCCACACATGGGGGGAGGACCCTGCTGGAACATGGACCTTAAAAATCACAGATACTGTGAGTTATGCATATATATACATATATATATATATGTGTGTGTGAAATATTCTTTCTACATGTAATCCAAATACAAATACCACTGTTGTATATAATGATTTGCCCAAAATGCTTAGCCTGGTACTAAAGGTGAAATGCCATTTTTTAAATATATATTATATATATTTTTCAAACCATTGCCAGTCCGGCCGTATGGAGAATAAGGGCCGGATTTTGAACTGGAAGCTGATCCTTCACGGAACATCAGGAAAACCGGAGCACATGAAGAAACCTCGAGTGTACATTCCTTACAATGCTGTGCAGAACGACCGCCGTGGTGTAGAACATATGGATGACATGATGGAGGTGTGTATAAGTCCAAAACTGCAGGAGAATGCCTACAAAGGTTTGGATTCTAGACGAATGACAGACAGTAATAAGCACACAAAGGCACAGATCAAAGCATCCATTTAAGATCAACTTGAGTCAAAAGCGCAAACTTTAAACTATGTACCAGTGATTGGCAGCTTGATGCATACAAATCCTACACCACAGAAACGGTTCAAAGCCAACACGATAACCGTGCTTGTGTTTGCTTATTTGGGCGACACATTTTACTGTAAAAACTCAGAAGCTTTTTAGATATTTGATGGTGTAGTAATGATCCTATTAAACTAAGTATATCATGGTGCATGCTGTGTGGCAGGCAGGATTGGACCCAAATGCAGAACTTTCAGAGACGGGACTTAAACTCAAAACGCAGCTTTTATTGCTGGATAAAAAACTCTCTGCACAGAAAACAAAACCATAAGCGAGGAATACAAACTGAAATCTGAACACCACAACAGTGGAAAGCTACAGAGCTAAACTGGGAAACAGAACAGGAAAACTACAAGAAGCACAGAGGGAAAACACACAGCATAATGAGGGGATGACACAACACAGAACAAGGAAAACACAGGGCTTAAATACACAGCGGAGTACTCAGGGACCGGGAGACAGGAGGGAAATACAGCTGGGAGAAATCAGGCCTAACGAGACAAGGGAAGCAAAACTAGAAACACTGAAATTAGACATGGACTTTCAAAGTAAAACAGGAAACACTACAGGCACAGACTAGACAGTGAACTAAACCTATTCTAAACACCAAGGGCACCAGAACAAAACCTAAGAACTGGAATTAGCAGAGCAAAGAAGGACTAGAGCATTAGAAATACAAAACAGAAACCAAAACGCTAGTAATCATAAACCATAATGAAATCACATAATAATAACAACAACAACAACAACAACAATAATAATAATAATAATA
>VURO01035434.1:9444-49873 GCA_015108175.1 Pelvicachromis taeniatus | reverse complement strand
CAGTCTATCCAGACCCAGGTGACATATATACAGGATTTCAAGATGCAGCTACTGATCATGTAGAGGTAGATGAGGCGTGGAGCCATTTTAATGACATATAGTTTACATTCTTACTGTCTCGTTCTAATCTACTATGTAGCTAATACTTCCGACAATTTATATACGTCATCGTCCCAGAATGCATTGTGTGCGCAAAAACATGGCAGCTCCCATGGAACCAAAACCGTTTTAAAAAACAAAGATTTAATGAATAACGAAAACATTGTAGTTATTTTGAGGTATGTTTTTATGTAGTGGAGATCATTTGTAACATATTTAGAGTAACTTGTCATAATAGTCGGGGTTCCTTTTAAACACTCTGTGACAATGTATCCAGTAGAAGCTGAGATATTTCACATTCAGAGTGGAAACTTTGATCTGGAGTGGTGCAAAGAGAAGAATTATATCTGATCAAGAATCTAAAGCAAACCTTTAGAAAGTTTCTCAAATAGTTGTTACACTGTAAAATGAGCAATCTAGAGTTTTTCAGGAGTATAAATGCTGAGGAAAATATATCTCAAAGCTCACATGTTATGGTTCTAAATTGGCTACATTTAAGCTATATCTCAGTATATGGAGGGTTATGAAACAAGAATGCCTCTAACTACTGAGCAGCAGACATTGTAGTATAAACCACAAGCAGGAGACCATCTCGTGTTAAAAACCACAACAAATCTTCATCTCAGGCACCAAACTTTACAGACTGTTGACGAAGGAAGAAGTGATGCAAGTGGTAAACAGTGTTAAATGTGCCCCTGTCTCTTTATTTTCTAAATCACATTTTTAAACATTTAAATCCAATAGAAATGAGGATTTTTAGCATTTGATAAGTTTTGATTTCTATTATTTCTATTAAAAAAGAAGAAATCCTTCTGTCAGTCTTTTTTGGTTGTCTGTATTTTGGAGTTCAACCTCTTCTGTCTGTGCCGCTGTTGGTCTGATGTGTTTGGCCTCAGAGGAGCAGGCAGTTATTTGTTGAATGTGAAAGGTCATTAGGAGTACTAATGCATCCATCCATCAATACTTGTCAGTTCGAGAGTTAAAGCGCGGAAGGCCCCAAGTTGTGAGTCTGTTTAACTGCATTTTATTGGATTAAACGGCACAAATAAATTGCACAAATTAAAGTTTTATCAGATCTTTACTTATAATTTATAACGAATGTGCTTTACTACTCTGAGCACTCAAAATGCTTTACACAACTTGCCTCATTGCTGATAAATAGTTACTGCATGTGGCATAAAGTCCCACATTGAATTTAACAATTCATTTTAGATTTTGTAGGCTAGCTGTGTGACCCTGTGCCTGGTTTCACAATTTCTGATTTTTTCTTACTCCCTAAAAACTGCCGTTGTTATCAGCATCAGTTGGCCATAAAAATTATAGCTGAGAGTAGAAGGGGGAAAAAAATCATTCTAAGTTCCCATTCAAGCTTCTCAGAGTGCCACAGTCGAACTGAGTGAGGATCCAAATGTCCGATTTGGAAGCCAGATTATCCTCATCACGCTACAAAGGAATCACTGAAATATTGATCAGAGCCCTTATTAAGATATATTGCAGTCATTTTCTGTTATGGGGTAGTACAAATCTTACTTAATAGCCCTTTAAAAGTGTGAAAAACAAGTTGAGATTTATTCATTCGCGGCTGACCTCAGTGAAACGTCCCTGCAAAATCTGTTTACGAGCCGCTCCAACCCCACGCTCTGTCATTTTCGTTCCTCATCCTGGGCTGACTGATTTCAGTGCAGGCGCTTTAGTTTGAGTTATGGCCAGAGGTGGGGAAACTAATTGTAATGGCAAATTTTTCTCTGGAGGATTTAGTGGCGTAGGTGGTGGTTGTTGTGGTGATAGTGTGGGGGAGGATTGATCCAGGTATCTCATTACTCCTCCTTCTCCTGCTTCGGTGATGGAGAGATGACAGGAAGGGATGAAAAAAGGTTAAAAAAAGGCCTTTGGGAGAACTAGTGAGGGCGGGATAGAGCTCCAGCTGTATTAAAATGACCACAGTAGTGATTTAGAGGCTGTTTGATGTCACTTCAAGGGAGAATGGGAGAGAGAGCGAGAGGAATAGAGAATATTATGATTTGATCGATGGACTGGGATGCTATAATAAAACAGCGTACTTAAGAATAGATGAAGCTTTTCTCTTGGAATGCAGCAGAGAGGATATTAAGGACACTCACGTTAATGTAAACACAGAGAAAAATAGTGAAACTAGTGAAACTGTCAGACAGTGGGCCTGTCACTTTTAAAGACATATGAGTTTGCACTGTTACCTCAAATTAACACTGGTTGGGCATTTCCCTGAAAGCTTAGATGATATTTTCGACTGAAAGTTCACTCGCTGGATTAAATTTGGAGCTCTCATTCACATTTCACACTTCCTTCACAACTCCCTGCCTTCACTGACCAAATCTGCTGACTCACTAGAAGCGGGAATCACCAGACATCTTCACGATCCGATATGATCACAATACTGTATTATTCAGATTTTTAACATTTTGCAATATGAGTACTACACTTACAACAAGCAGTTATTATTAATACATGGTGGATGTTCATATTAACTGCTTGGTTTCAGGAATAGCTTTCTGCTGTTGGCCATATGCAGTATGACTGTGTGTACACGTATTAGTGCAAGTACAATCTACATACTGCTACACCTCCATTTCTGTAGGACGAGAAAGCATATTAGAAAAATGATGGCAGCAGTGACAGTGTTGTAGAAGAGAAGGCTGCACAGCCTAGGCAAAATAATAAATACTGAAGAGTGCAGTGTCTTCATTGTCTGACGTCTGTCCATAGGAGTGGCAACGGTTAAAAGACAAGAAGGAAACAAAAAGGCAAATGAGGCTCAGGGTGAAATAATGGAGGTGCTGAATATCGTTTCCCCAGAGACACTCACAGTGGCTCAAGCAAAAGAGAAGTTGCAACTTTGCTTATATCACAAAGCATTTCTGCATTGTGGTGTTTTGGAAAACTGTAAGTAATGAGGAAAAGAAGGAAAGAAGGCAGGTTGCACGACAGTGCAGTGGGTGGCACTATCTCTTCACAATGAGAAGGTAAGTGGTTTGAATCCACCTTCCAGTTGGGGCCTTTCTGGGTGGAGTTTTGCATGTTCTCCCCGTGCCTGTGTGGGTTCTCTGTAAGCACTCCAGCTTCCTCTCACAGTCCAAAGACATGAATGCTAGGTTAATAACTGATTCTACATTGACTGTAGGTGAATGGTCAGTCTCTCTGTGTTAGCCCTGAGACAGATGACCTGTGCTGTAGCCCATCTTTTCAAGTAAATGAATAGAAAAATATATTTGAAATATCCTTTAAGGGCAAAAGACAATAGAACTGACATTTTCTCACCACCAGATGTCAGTATTGATCTATCTGTCTGACTCAGCCATGCTCCTCTGACCTCTCTGGATCATAAGGGTGTGTGTGTGTGTGTGTGTGTGTGTGTCTGTGTACAATGACTCATTGTTTTAGCTCACATCAGGGAACCTTGATTTTGTCACGTCGTTTTGCTCCATCACATTGATCACATTGATCCTTGTGAGTATATGATGTGTTTGTGTTCTTGCTCTCTAATGATATTACTTTCAGGATGATGTGTTACAGATGTTGAGAAGAAGACAGATGTAGCCCAATCGAAGCTCCTGTTTTTAATTCCCTTTCTTCTTTTATATTTCCTTTTTTCTTTTGCATAGACTTTCATTTTCACAGACACAGAGGATGTGGACCTACCTTCAGAAGGTAAGCAGCAATCTTAAATCTCATTTACACGAAATTTAGGTTAGAATCTTTATATATGTGGACAAATGCAAATGAGTCTTCTATTCCTTATATGGGATGTTTCTTAGATAAATGTTGGAGCACACAAACTTATATATGTAGGTTCATTCTCTGTTTCAGCATGACAATGCCACAGTACACAAACGAAACACCACAGACATCAGGAAGACTTCTAATACTGGCGTGCACACAGGAATAAGATGAAGTGACCCGTAACTCTTACCCAAGGCTATTTTTTGGCATAGGATAACTAGACAGCTGCCTTAGGCATCCCCTGTTGAAATATTTTGTTATTGCTCCTGAGCTGCTCTTTAAAGCTGCCACTAACACCAACTGTGAACACCACTGCTCATGCTGCAGCTCTAAACATGTGACACAAAAGGGAGACTGCAGGCAGACAGTTAAAGGACACTCGACCAACAATCTGCAACAAGAATTTACCTTAAAATCAGACATTTTGTTATTAATATGGCAGCAATAAATCCAGATGTCCAGATGATGTGAGAGTCACCAAAAATGAATGCAACATAACCTCACAGGAGCTGAAGTTGAGTTTTTCCAGCTGTTAGTGCCCATACAGAGAGAGGAACATGCATTTACTAATGTGGCACAACAGCATTAACTTCATCAATTATTTAGTCACAAACATTAAAACCCCCAAACCATAGCCACAGTCCTGGCTTAACCAACTCTGTAAATGCTTGTTGAGACTCCAGCAGTGCTTCTATTTCCAGCTGGCCTCGCATTTCTAGCCTGTTTTGCCGAGTAAAAATGACAACTGGGCAGACTGCAAGCCAGACCTCATCACCCTACATCAGTGACAGTTTTTCACAAACGCTCCTGTGGGTAAATGGAAGCGAATCCTTTCAATCTGGGTCTTCAGTGTCGTGGAGTGTTTTAAACAGATATGTTGAGTGGATGCTGTCATGGCTGTCTACTCATGGTGTTAGTTTTGGAAGTCAGCAGTCATATTTGGTTCATGTCCACATATTTTGGATCATGTTGTGTTTTTTCTTCTTCTGTTCGCCACTGTTATATTGTTTCCTCACTCTCTGTCACACACATCTCTATCTTAAATCATTTCTATTTTTCTAATATCGCCTGTCAATCAGAAACAGTGTTGATCACGACTGATGGCAAAATAATGTACCGTGCAAAATGGTATAATCATCAATACACGAAACCACGTGCAACTGCTTTGAAACGGATGGCATCCAGTAGTCTCTCTTTCTCATCTCTCTCTCTCTGTCACCAGGTTATAACATGGTGGTAACAGGCTGCCAGTCCGATCACAGTCAGCAGGCTCTGTCCTGCAAGATGTCTGCAGAGTACGACGGTTTCATGGCCTCAAACAAGAGGTGAGCCCGATTACGGTCTGTCTAACAGCCCGCCTGCACCGGCTTTAAAGATCAGATTAAGATTGCAAACTTTAATGATCACCGTGGGGAAATCAGACTGCTACAGCAGCACGTAGTGCGGCAAGAAATCAAAGAAGTAAATTATGTTCCAGGGTTAAAGAGGCATATACGGAGGTGAGGATTATTACAGTCACACTTATTACAACGGTAATCTTCGAGGAGGTTTTTAAAAAAAAAAATTTTAAATAAAGGAATTTATTGACTTTTAGCATAACCTGTGCATTAATAGATCATCTTAACTACCTTTTCTGTGCAATGCTGTCAAACTCGTGTAGGTGTGAAGAACAGCCTTTTATGTTTTTAGTTTTTATGCATTTGTAATAAAGTGAATATAATTACAAATAATATTAATATTAGGTTTGCAGGTCAGACTTGTTTGGAAATTCTTGAAATTCTTTGAAAGAGGAGGAATTTCTTTGCTATTGATTTTTTTTTCTTTTTCTGGTTCCTTCATTTCCTCCTCCATCTGCTGTTTTAAATTAATGAGTCTGTCCATCCATTCATCTGAGGCTTTTTCCTGTGCACTAAAATTCTCCTTCAGGGTCCTAATTGATTGTAGGAGCCTGGAAGTTTTCTCCTGCACTCTTGGCTTATTTCATTATCCATGTCCTCGTGTGCCTGAAGTACTGATGCAGTCTCTCTGTGCTCAGCCAGGAGACGGCACTGGTCCTTCTCTCAAATATCATCTTTGGTTTTATATCGTTCTGTGAATGTGGGCCAGTACAGCCTTACACCTGCTGTGATAAGTCTGTCTGAGCCTTCTTCCTCACATTGTTTTTAACACTAAGATTTTCTTTGAGTTGTTTAATTTATTTGGGACAAATCTGCATCTGTGGGAGTTCCATGCAAACGATAGTCTCATGTTTTGTCTCATCGTTTTGTGTTGCAAGAAGCTCTTTAAAAGGTTCCCTTAAGTTTTCATTCCCTATGCAGATACTCTTATGTCCTTGATATTATTATATGCAGGGGGCCACCTAATGTTCACCGCGGTTCCACATTCTGCATAACTCACAGCTTCAATTCAATTCAGTTAGTTTTCATTGACTTTGTGCTAAATCACAACAATCACCTCTAGATGCTTTATATTGTTATAATTCAAATATTTATTAGATTTTGCATTTTATAACAACAAGGTGCTTTATATTGTAACTAAAGACCCTACAATAATACAGAGAAAGCCCCAACATTCAGACTGCCCCATATGGAGTAAGCACTTGGTGACAGCAGGAAGGAAAAAGTCCCTTTTAACAAGAAGAAACCTCGAGCAGGACCAGGCTCAGGGAATGGCATGAGTTGAGGAAGACAGGACAAAAGTCACACTTTGGAAATGCAGAGTGACGTATAAACACATAGACAGTGAAAAGAGTTAAGTGAAGAAGAACTATGCAGTGAGAAGCCCCCAGCAGCCTATTGTAGTGTAACTAAGGGAGGATTCAGGGTCACCTGATCCAACCCTAACTATATGCTTTAGAAAGTAAAGTTTTAAGCCTAATATTAAGAGCTGAGAGGGTTTCTGCCTCACAGAAGGTATCAAGCCAGAGACTCTAATCTCACAGATCACAGTATCCCTGTTTCATCTCCTTGTAGTTGTATTCACATTGTTGGGCAGTGATTGTGTCTGTATTTTGAGTCATGTCGGTGTTTTTTCACATTGATGTTCCCACAGTTTTGAAGCAGTTACTTTTCACTAGCAACCATGTTTGTCCAAATGGCATCCAGATAATTGAGAGTAAGTAGGTCTTGACATATCCATACAGCAAGTTTTGGCTTGCAGGTTGAGAATTGGAGGCTCTGGCTTGGGGACTGTAACAGGCAATTTGCACACTGGGGTGGGCAGTATCCTAGCAGTAGTCTGGATTATGGGCTTCGAAGCATGCATGTCTGGGAGCTATGGAAGGTTGCACTTCAGGTGTTTGACGACGTGGAGACTCCAGAGATACTTGAAGTTTGAGGGAACAGCTTTATTAAGTGACCAATGCGCTTGGGCTTGTGGCCTTCATCAGGGTCATTGCAAAATGTCAAACAGTTTGTGTTTGAATAAAAAACAGGAAACAGCAAAAACCCGAAGTGGACCAATCTCACCTTCACAAATAAACAAGCTGACCACTTAACATTTAACGAGGTGGTGTTGGCTAATTGGTTAATTTGTTAAGCCACTGGACTGAACCGAACCACTACAGATTAAAAGGGGGAGAATAAACACTTCCGTGCACGTCTTAACATAATACATACTCAAAATGGCACAAAAAAATACAAATAACTTAATATAAAAATAAAGTAAGTACAGGGAGATTAAAAGAGGGAGAAATGATGTAAAATCTTCAGGTGTTTGAACAGCTGTGCGGCTATTACTGCAGTTTTTATCTTGTGCCTCATACCACCCCACAGTGAGCCACTCACTGAGTGACCAGTCAGATCCTCCACGTCTCTGACTCATGTCCTCATCAGTACACATGGCAAGTTTGAAGGGGATGTTGAGATCGATGGAAAACCGGCAAACAGATATACAGAAATTGCTCAATTAGTTAGATAAATGTATGAACGCATTCTGTAATAGCTAACATCATTAGATGAATGTGCAGTCAATAGCTGCCAAACTAATTATTCACTCACTATCACTTCTCAGATAAATTAACAGCACACTGGGTTTCTTCACTTTGAGGCTTCAGTCTGACAGTGTTGGGCCTCTGTGTTCGCTGGGCTTATTTGAACCACGCCTTTCAGTCACTGCCAGCTATCCATAACACCTTTCAACCGGGGCAAAACTAAAATGACACAATCTGCTCTTAATGGGCCCAGAATGAAGATGATGTATGATCCCCTACACTCTTGTCTGCATCTTTTCCAATTTCATGCCTTGTCTCAAACACTGCATTAGCACACAGTGCCGGCTACCCTCGTGTCACTGTTGTATTTATTAGCTTTTTGTGCTCATGTAATCACAGAAGAAGAGAAAAAAAAGTGGATTAAAATATTTCCGAGACACTTCAAAGTTTGTTTATTAGAGACTGGAATATGCACGAGACAACGCTGCTTCGTGCTGCTGTACGATATAAATGATCGACAGTCTGTTGAAACTGATCTATGGAAAAATGAATGAAAACAGCTTGTGTTTGGGGTGGGGGTGAATGAGGGGGGTGTCTAAGGCATTCACTGCTGTGTTGTTATTAGAATGGCAGTGAAAATGTTTTCAAATTGGTTCCAAGGCACACTTACAACCCTCCCCAGTTTCACTCAAGTCCCACTCAAGAGGGAAGTGAGGATGTTTGGTTTGGAAGTAAGCCTTTTCTGTTGTTGGGCAGCAATTAGGATGGCAGAGGAAACAAGGCAGCACTTCAGTTTGGTACCAGCAGCTTTGTAATTTGGACTCTGATGTTGCAGTGCAAGCCTGTTTGGTTTGGAATGAGGCTCTGACATCATGTCCAGTCATTAAGATGGCAGAGAAATATATCAAACAGCTCGATTACTCACAGAGCAATTCGTGCTGTGAGGACAAAAACAAATGTAGATGAAAAAAGCTTCAAACTGGGAGAAGATCTGTCATAAAAATAACTCAATTCAACATTTCTTTACAAGCTTTTCCAGAGCTCTTGTGACGGTATCGCATGGAAATGATCCGCCAAATTAACCTGTTGTATGTGTTACTATTGTTACACTTACAACCACATCTCTTATCACGTGACCTTGCCAACTACCATTAACTGAAGCCGTTAACTAGAAGTTGAAGTAAGTTATAACAGATGTACCTTATCATGATCATCTTCCACAAAAAGAAAAAGGAACATGATATCTTGCTTCACGGGCGTTCTTGAGACACAATAGCATCCTTCTCATGAAGAACACTATCTAAATGAGTGGGGATAGAGCCGGCATAACTTTAATTCTTATTGTAAATTAGACATACAAATATTTCAAGTAAATCTGATGTAAAACAATCCTTAAATAAATTGGTGACTCTGCCTAAAAATAAGGATTGAAAAGCTTTTTTCCCCCTGCAAGTCTTATTAGTGTCTCAATTAAGACTGCAGACACAATCAGTGTCTCTGGTTTCCTACCAGAGCCCTGAACAAACTCCATGCTAAGTCATATTATGGATATAATAAGCTAAGAAATGTGATAAGTACCCTTACCTACATCTTCGCTTCATTAAGAACGTGCCTGGCAGTGCATAGTCGTTAATGTCAGCGACATGCAAGCATCAGCAAATCAACGTGATTGGCCCTGAGTTTGGACGCTGGTTTGCTCTGTGGGGTCGATTTCTGTTGTTCCATGTATGTCTCATATAATGTCTGTGTTTACGCACAGCCTTTCACTCAGTTGAGGTCTGGACCTTGATTCTTTTCGTTTTCAGCCATTCTGCTGTAGATTTACTGGTGTGCTCGAGATCATTGTCCTCTTCTAGGAACCACATTTGGGACTAGAATACATTGGTATAGAGAGGAATTCATGGTCGACTCCGAGGTCCCAGGTAAAGTGGCTGCAAAACAAGCCCAAATCATCTCCCTTCCACCACCGTGCCTGGCAATGCCTTTCAACCCTTCCAAACAAGCCATACTTATTTACTCTTTTCTAATTGTGCTGTCATGAACTTTAACATTGAACTAACCGAGGCCTGTGGCATCTGAGTCGTAGTGCTTGGGTTTTTTGCTGTATTTCTGAGGACTGCATTGTTTGACCTTGTGATAAATTTGCTGGAACATTGACTCCAGGGAAGGCTGGCAGCTGTGCTGCATGTTTGTTCTTTGTGAATCATTTTTCTCACTGTACAAATGATGGACTTCAAATTGTTTGTAAAAGGTCTGCTCCAGACCAGCAAACTGCCAAACCTTCTGCTTTTATAGAGGTGCTCGCACTTGCTGATGATCAATTAATCAAGCGCACTTGATCAGCAGCACCTGACTGCCTTAATTCCTAAGTACTTAGTACTCAGTTTCTCATTGGACAGTGTAGAGTCCTGTAAAAACTCTTTTTCACATGCTGTACCTTGTAAACTGTGATATGAGTAGTTTACAGACTGCTGTGACTCCAGGGGTTTGTTCCCACTGTTCTCTCACCTGATCTCATGAATTTAACAGTCACATTTACAAGTTGGTGAGACTGTTAACACACTACATGCTGAGTCAAGCTCTGGGTCTGTGTTTGCTGGTTACTCGAGGTAAAGCCTATCAGTGATGTCTATAAACACAAACAGCAGGATACGAGCACATACAAATGCTTTTCCGTCTCTGCTCTAAATCTTGTGGTTAAGTGGCTGTCAGTTCTCTATTTAGATGAAGTATCTGGCACTGACAATGCATACTTAGCATAGTCAGTGGCAGCATAACCTTTATAGGGTTTAACCTTTTTCTTTTGAATGTCTGTAATGAAAATAACCTTGCAAGAGCTTCAGGATATTTAAATGCCCAAAGGTCAACTCTTTTTCACATGGAGCCCTAAAATATACCAACCTAAAAATAATCTCATATTTTTGGTATAGTATCCGACCACAAGTGTGTGCGTGCGTGCATGTGTGTGTGCGTGTGTGTGTTTGTGCGTGTGCGTGTTGGGGTAAGTAGATAACTTGGGGTTATAGCATTGATCCCACTTATTCTTCCACATGGTTTGAGGAATTTCATTGCCCTTCCATTACTTCCCTTCCAGTGAGGGTAAGGTATCGTTATTTCAAATTACTTAGGTAAGCCAATTTTCATTTCTCTGTTGCAAGAGTGGAACCAACAAAGAAGAAAATTAGTCTTCAGATTTTTTTTTCCGCCCGATTGCAAATGTCAACAGGAGAAATGAAGCGAAGCTGAGATAACTATTATTATAAACCCAGCACCACGGTTACATGTTAACTGGATATTTTTTCTTTTCTTTCACCGATCGCTCCTCAGGTGGTTTTGTCATGTGGACGATGATAACTACGTCAACCCAGAAGCTCTCCTCTCCCTGCTGTCGGCCTTCCCCCAGGAAGGTGACATCTACGTGGGCAAACCGAGCCTGGACAAGCCCATCACCGCTCATGAACTGCTGGAGGGCAACGCAACGGTACGACACCACTCATGAGCGTTTATGTTTCTTGGCAGAGTCAACCTTAGCACTAGGACTTGGTTGAGCTTTGCTAAGTACATGCTGAAGTCGTGATCTAGTGAGGAGAAAATAACTGCACCCTGAAGACAAAAGTGACAAAAACATGAAGGCTCTGGTTACAGTTCCACATTCCACACATCTCATTTTAAAGACTGAAACTGACCATCACACAATAAATACTCGTTGTAGCACAGCACAATTAATTTTTGCTGTGAGCCTTCTGAAATTCTTTATCTTTTTCCATCTTGGTTTCCTTCTCTCATCCTTTGTTTTCACTGTTTTCTTATTTGCTGTTATGTCACTAGCTTGCTTGTTGTTATTAAATCAACCCTACTGTTTCTCCGGTTTGTGCTCTCTCATTGCATGGCTTCTTTTTTCTTTCCTTCTCTCCTTGTTTCATTGCGTCCCTTTTTCACTCTGTTTTGTGGTGATAGTGAACAGCTTCTTTCTGGAAAGGTTAATTGCTTCGACTAATACCCACAGAGTGCTCGACTCTTTAATGCTTTCTCCACCAGAAATATTTTCACAGTTTTGAACCTTACTGGAACAGTTATAAGAACAATTTCAAGAAATCAAGTGTTAATATGTTTAATTGGGCCAGCCTTATTGCTATTTGGGTGTAACAAAGAAATTAAAAGCAGGGTTTCTTCTAGTGTATAACAGGCCCAAATGGAGCCCCCTGCTAGTCCTACCAGCAGCTTTTTGTTGTACTTAAAAAATATATATTTTTAGACAAAAGCTATAACCATTAGTATAGTTAACGTTACCATCCTACTGTTTCTATTAACTGGCTTTACTCATTAGAAAGAGTCTCACAAAAATTAAAGGAAAGTTAAAAAGGGAGTAAAGAACCAGGCAAATGTTAAGTGCACAGACAAGCCGGCATCTTCCAGGCAATCTACTCGCGAGCAAATCAATGACATGGATGTTTTCATTGCAACACCTCATACCTTTGAAATGATTTTACCTTGTGGCTGCCAGCAACTACCAGCAATCACTTGCTAACCAGTTGGGGCATACACGTTTTTCCCTACCAACCAGTGGTTGCCAGATGGTTGCCGACAAGTGTCTATGCCTGTGTTACTGGAGCCTTATGGTGTTTTTTTTGCATGCCGCGCCTCTGGAGCTGGACAGAAGACACAAGTGTACGACTGTGTCAGTTTTTTTTATCAACATTTTAAGTAAAAAAAACCTCCACTGCAACACTCTGTTGTTACTTCCGGTTTGCTGCATCAGCATTGATGCTGCAGTATTGTCTGAGTGGTGACACCTATTGTTCAGGAGAATGCTGCAGCGGTAGACGCGACTGCCCGATGATGTTGTAGCGGTGCATGAAACGACCAGTGCGGAGGCTATTCTGGCGCTTCACTCACGTGACGCTAAAGCAATGTCACATTTTACGTGGTTAGAGAAAACATGAGTGTAAAACCTGAATATGTACACATATGTTTCTCTTGATGCTGGTGTCTTCGCTCTGTATTCCTCTTCCCTCTTCATGTGTATAGAGCTGCACATAAGCTGTCCGTATGAGCCAACACACAGTTAGCAGTTAGTGATATAGCAGGTAGTTAGCACTACAGGAATCAAGTACGACATTCAAGCCTCAAATTTCAGCTGGATTAATTACTAATTCAATTCAGTTATTAGACTAAATGTCAAAAGGTGACAGATTTCAGATACTAAGTAGAAGTAAGTTTTCAACATCATGCAGGTCAGTGGTGTTGATTGTAGAACGAGTAACAGATCCTAGAATTATAGGATTTTTACCAAAAGGCAGATCAACAGAGATGAGATGGGGAAAAACAAATTACTGCTGTAAAGGCAAGAGGATGGGTCACCACAGAGTGGAGATTTCCAATATCACGAGGGAAAGCTAAAAATGAGATGAATGGAAGCAGACTGTGTTTAACTGTTCATGGACCTGCTGATGTCAGAGGACACCGTCCCTGTCAAGAACTGCTGGAGTCTGTAGATCACATGTAAATTACACTAGGGAGTGTTGGGTGTTACATCTTTTTGGTGATCAGGACTGATACGACTGACGGGCAAATAATGGCCAAAGCTAACAAAATGTGAACCAGCTTGTGTAAAAACCTCTTTTCTGATGGTCATCTTCCTTCTTCCCTCCTTTCCTTCATATGTCTATCCATCGTGCTTCTTTTTTTTCTCTTCCTTTTGATCTTGGATTTGCTGGTCTTCTGCAGGCACCATTAAACAGTAAAACAAAGCTGAAGCCCGTTCCTAACGGTTTTATGTCAAATTTCAACCAAGTCAGGTTAACCGCTGCCATTCAAAATCCATACCATTCATTCTGTTTTCCTCCACTGCTGCAGGGGCTCCCCCTGAGGTCAGCTGCATCTTCTCCTGAATGCACACGCGGGGCTGTCCCTCGTGTGTGTGCACGAGTGTGCACGGTGCACGTGCGCCTAAATTGGTATGCATGTGTGTTACTGAGTTTACAGAATTAATGCTGCTATTGAGTTAAAGAGCATCCTGACTCCAGCATGCTCTCTGAATAGGGTGTTGTACTCTGTCTCTCTCTGCTTCGTTCTTGCACTTTACAGTCTCTCTCATTCGTTTCTTGAAATGACTCTCTCCGTCTCCCTCGTGTCACATTCTCTGCTCTGATTGCAGCCATTTGCGGGGAAGAATGGATCTTTATTAATCTTTGCTTTGCTTTTTCTCTCTCTTCCCTTCTTCCTTACTTCTTTCTGTTCCCTTTGGAGATAACAAAAAATAGTGATGTTAGGCTCCTCTCTGTCTCCTCATCTCATTTTCTTACATTTTGCTGCCTATTTTCTTTCCGATTTCCTGTCACAATAGTGAGGAGGGAAGGATAATGCTCAGCGGAAGGAGGAAAAGAAAGGAATGGAGTGTGAAGTAAAAATGCAAGAGGAAGAGATAAAAAATTGTAAAAAACAAAAAGGAAGATAAGTTTATTTGAAGAGATGCACAGGAAAGGAGCTGCTTTTTGAAAGAAAAGGGGAAGGAAGTAAAGAAGTGTATATAAAAGGATGAAAAAGGATGAGATGAATTACCGATCAAGAAATGGAAAGAGAAAAAAAAAGAGAAAAGAAAGAGGAAACTACAAGAAAGGAAAGGAAGGAAGGAAGGACAAGTACATTTTTTACAGCTTACATTTTCCCAGAAAATTAGTACACAGGAGGAAAAAAGAGAAGAATGAAGATCAGAAAGGGAAAGAAATCTCACAAGCTCCCAATTAGCTGTGTAATTACAGCTCGCTCTATGAGTTAAATACTTTATCTGCCTGCTGTGAAAAACAGGAAAACAAGGCAGCACATTTACACCGGTAAAATATCAACTGAGCAATTTAAGCAACAGGAGAAAAAAACCCAAAAACACAATACCTGCTTGAGAAATGGCTCAGAGTTAGAAGATAAAGATGTACTATTCATAACAGACTGGAAACCAGAGCAGTGACTACACGCCTGAAAGACAAACTGTGAACACTTAGGTTCAGTCATAGAGGCCCTTTTCCTCTTCTGATTTCCTCAGATATATCAAAGGTGTTGTGTGTCTGTGAAATAGTGGCAAATATTTATAACATTCAGTGTGAGCTTGTGTTGTATTTCTTTGTGAATACAGATTTTTTTTTCTGCTTTAAGGATTTGTCCTGTATTCCCAGATGAGAACGGTGATTTATTATGCTATATGTGTGCATCTGATGGTGCGTGTTGCTATATGTGTGTAACTAAAATGAACACAATTTAAGAGACTTTATACAACCAAAGCTTTTAAAGGCTTTAGTTCTTTATTGGGCCATGAACAATATTCGGTAGCTTAAATGGACATCAGAATTGGTCTCCCCATAAGTCACTGAGAGGTGGTAGAAGTACTGTGCATGGATTTGTGACAGCACAGCATCCGATCGATCAGCGATGATCTGGAGATTTTTAATTTGTAGTGTTCTTCCAGTATTCATGAAATCAGGTCTTTCGCCCTTACCTGCTCCTACAGTTGGGGTCATAATGTCCAAACTGATAGTGGTAAGTCGATGAAACCGAAGAATTATATAGTTCAAAAGTTGCTTTAGATGTTGATGTCGGTGTTGGATTTCTAGAAATGAGTGAAATTTGTGGCATGATAATGGTGGCACCATATTTGATCTCACAACGTTCAACTAAAACACGTTCACTGCAAACAGATGGTCAGTTTTTAGTTTTTAGCACCAGGTCCGCCATATAGTGTTTTGAAACACACCCAATTATAAACATAGGACATTAGTATTCATAGTAAACTGGATTTTGTCAAAACTTCATATAGACAGTCATCCAGTGGCCAGAACTGTATACTGTAGCTTTGTTGATCTTGATTTTTAAGGTGAAAATGAAACATTTTGAAAAAGTCACACAAGAAAAAAAACAACAAATAACACTCGATAACAACAACGAGTGCCACATAAAGGGTTAAGTCGGTAAATAGCGCTTTGCGTCAAAGACAGAATTGTGTTTCTTTGTAAAACTATAATGAAAATGTGTCTGCATATTTTTAAATAGTTGATTCAAAGCACAGAAAATGTGTTTTATACAACTTTTTGAGGAAATGGCATCTACTGTGAGTCTGAAGGTACTAAAAGGAGATTTTTCATGGAAACGTTTGAGTGACATTTCACAGCCAGAGTTGCACCGTCTGCAGAGCACTAATATTTCACATGGTACTTTATAATGGTTGATAACCACATGTTACCACAGCAGGAACAGTGCAGTGGCTGTTCTGTCTACGGCACTGTCACAAAGTGTTGTAGCAAAAGTCAAGCTGGAGTCTTGTTTTCTTTTTTCATGTGGAACATTAATTGTGGTATATCTGCACTGGAACCACATTTTTTGCTCATACGACAACCAGTCAAGTCTTTATTAGTTTGTGATTGTGTGTGTGTGTGTGTGTGTACTGTATCTATTAATATTTCTGTGTGTTGTCTATCAGAGGGAGGTGCAGTTCTGGTTCGCGACAGGTGGAGCAGGCTTCTGCCTGAGTCGAAGACTGGCAGAAAAGATGGTGCCGTGGGCCAGGTATTTAAAGTGTGTGTGTGTATGTGCTTTATAGGGACAATGATGGTAAGACAGGGAAGTAAACGTGAAGCCAATTCTAAAATGCCTTAATGTGCACTCTTTTTAAGGGTCAGTAGGGGGCGACTTCTCTGGTCGCACATCATTTTATATACAAATATAAAAAAATGACCCCTCCTGCCAAGAGACACGCAATTTAGAGCAGGGTCACACATTAAGAGATGATGTTCAGTAATTGACAAACTCCGATGTAAACATCTGTAGCATTCTTGTATAAACCTGCAGGCTTATTATTATACTCTCAGACTGATGGTGTTAACAGTACCAGCATAATTTTACTATGATTTGTTTAGTAAAAACAGCCGTGGTTATGTTTTACAGCACAGACTGTATGCGCTGTCCATGGTCCTGAATTTGTTACTGTTTCATTTGAGAAAACACTGTTTTTAAAATGTATTGATCAGTATAAGGGCAATCAGCATCTTATCAAATCAATCAAAAAAAAAAAAGATCAAAATACACTTCCTGTGCCTGATGTCTATCTAAGCATAAGTTTTCAGCATAAGCTTTAAAGCCAACTTCATCATCGCTCCGTTTGCTCTGTTCTTGTGTCATTTTGCGTTGAACACCGTGGGGTAGACTGAAATTCCTACACGCGCTGTTAAATCCTCTGCATTGCCTCATCTGTTCAATAAATGCGATCCAATCAAACACAAAACATAACAGATACTTTTTCAGTGCTACATCGGCAGAGTTAGAGGAAGTTGCACATTGCGAATGATAATAAATCAGTTTGCGAGCTTGATTTAAATCCCCTTTTACTTTTTACTGCTCCAGATACCAACAGGACTGGTTTTTACACCAAATCCCAGTTTGCAAAATGTGTTAATAAATCTGGGTCTTAATTAGCGGCCCCAGTTAGTATTGTTTTTGTTGTGTTTATGGTCTCAGTGGCTAATTTGATTACAACTATTACAACATGATATTCATTCTGTAAATGATCTAGTAGCAATTTGTTAATCTTTTGACTGACAAATTGGTGCTGCATCACTGTTTTTTCTTTTTGGGTTTTCTGTCCATCTCTGAAACTTTGTATGTATACTTCTCTCAAAGAGCTGGAACTAATGGCTGCCCAGGGCTACAGGTAGAGTTAGAGAACCAATCAAAATAACAGTTCTTTGGAAAAGGTCAGCAGTAAAATATGCACAGTAAACAGTCAATGGGCCCAGCCACATGCTTTCAAATAAAGGTTTGGACAGTTTCTGCTGTTAAATTTCTCCCACAGTAAATTTTGCATGTTCAGTACAGTCTGTTATGTGACATATATATTGAGAAAGGCTCTTGTTCCCTGTGTATGTCAGTGGCTCTCAGTTTGTGAGAACGTCAGCTAAGATCCGTCTTCCTGATGACTGCACCGTGGGCTTTATCGTGGAAAAGCGACTGGGAATCTCCATGGTCCACTGTCCTTTATTCCACTCGCACCTGGAAAACCTGCTGCTCATCAGCCAGAGAAGCATACCACAGCAGGTAGTAGCAGGCGTTTTTATACACAGACATCCATGCAAATGCACTTTTTCCTACTCTCATATGTTTTCTCCTCTGCAGGTGACACTGAGCTATGGGATATTCGAGAACAAGATGAACAGCATCGAGGTAAAAGGGAGCTTCTCGAAGGAGGACGATCCCTCCAGGTTTGTTTCTTGCAACGTTCTGTCTTTTTAAGACTAATGGATCAAACTCTAATTATAGAAGGATTTTAATGCTGCACGGTGATTATTCACTATTTTACAGATACTGTTAGGATAATATCTTTCAGGACACTGTGATACACCTGCAGTAGCACAGCTTGGCCACTATGTTAAAATCGCTTCATGTTGGGGCTTGGTTCTATAGGCTTACTGGATGCCAAAACCACTTCACGACAGGTTATAATATGCACACGATGTAAAATTATCATGAGTGCAACTGCGATACTAGATTATGACCAAAAAATGATCATAAAAATCCAGGTCCAGACACCGGCGGTAGAGTGGAACGAGTAAGAAAAGCTCTGGATCTCTGTGTGCTTTTTTCACAGCGTGAAGACCATGTCTCTAGGCAGTTTGTTACTTTTTCAAAGTACTCAAGTTCTTTTCTTTCATTTTTTTTTTCCATATTTAGCAGAACTAATATTTAACTACACAAAGCAATTTAGAATATGTGCTAGGCTAAATATCAGGGTTGTGTCACAGTAATGTTAAGGTTTGTTTTGCAGGACCATGCCTCCCTCATTGAGCAGAGCATTACATTTTAACCTCTTTTTTGTTGCTTGACTGCCCTATGAATGTTTAGTAGGTGTTTTACAAACAGGGCTCCCCTCAGAGTCTGCAAAAGTTACTGCACCCCACAATATGACCCCGCTGACGTGTGAAAACAGCATAAAACATAAGCGTTACTAAGACCATTCAACAGATGAATGCTGTATGATTATGCAGTTTAGTGCTGCATAATGACTAACAGCTTCTCCCCTTGTGTTCTTTTTGCTCTGGGACTCACTAAACGTCCACACCCCCGTTGATCTAAGGCAGAGATGTCAAACTCATTTGACATCGTGTGCCGCACACAGCCCAGTATGATCTTTCTGTCAGTGTAAAGACGTTTAACTGCACATTTAATCCCTGAGATGTCTTAATACAAGAAGAAGTGCAATTTCAGCAGTATGTCTCAGTGTTTCCTACACGATAAAGAAGTGCTGCTGTAGTAAATGAAAGAAAATGTATGCTCGCCTTCACATTTTCCAAAGCTGTCCAGTGGGCTGGATTAGAGTGTTTGCTGGGTCGATTCTGTCCCCACGCCGGCCTTCTGACCCGTTCTATGTCCTGAGCCACTGAATCCGTCAGTTGTTTAACCACATGGGAACAGGTGGTTACAGAAGCAGAAGGGGGTTCAAGACTGAGCATTTAAAGAATCACAGGCCAAGGATATGAGTTTTGAATTGTGGTTCCCAGCGACAACTACAAACCCTGTGGTCCAGCAGTGTTTTGTTGCAGATTTATAAGTAAAAGTGCCTCTAATCTAAAAGCACAGGAACACAGTTATCATGGAAGACTCGACTCTGTGCTGCAGTTGCTTTGAAATCTGATTGAAGTGTTTCAGAGCAGTAATAGGCCTCATTTTGGCCTGATGGAGATATCAAGCAGAGGGTCAAAGAATCATGAAAAGCTCCAGGATTTAGGACCTCAAATGCACATAAAAAATGACACGTCATTTTAGCCTTCCGTTTATTAGTTACATTATCATACCAAGTTGTCAAGGGGAAACATAATGTCTGTCTACAAAATACTTAGAATTAGATAAACAAAGAAATATCGATTTTGTGCATGAGGGGCCATGTCCTATTTCTTTTCTGACTGAGAGAGTTACTGAGAATAGAAAACAATTTTCTTCACAGCAACCCCCTTCCCCCAAACAATTAATAAAATAAGATAAATAGCAGTTTTTATAATTATTACACTTTTAGGCTTATGCATTTGTTGTACATCCTCAGTGACAAGACTCTTGTTTACTAAAGGCATTTGCTTTAAAAATCTCCAGCTCTCAGTTTTCTGAGCTTTCAGTTTTGTCTTTCATGATCTTACGTTAAGGCATGACGACCCTCTGGCTCCAGCTGATCTTGTTCTATCTTCACTCACAGATAAAAGCAATTTGATGTAACATAATGGAACAATAGATGTGTTTGTCTCTCCCAGTTTCCTTCATCTTCAGCTGTAAGAACATATCACCACAAATGTTTCACAGTGGCGTTTCCGTTTGCTCTCATCCTCTGGTTTACTGCACAGTTGTGTTCACCCTCCCTTTGACCTTAGAGGAGTAGGTCACAGGTCCATCTGTCTGTACACAAAAGGTTGAAGTGTGTGTGTGTGTGTGTACGTACATACATACATACATACATACATACATACATATACGTCTTCAAACGGTTGCAGTTAAACTCAGATTGAGTGCACGCTCTCTCAGACTGGTGTGCAATGAATTGACATCGAATAGATATACACAGTTTGCAACGTGGCTCTTTGCAATAGGGCCTCAATTCTGCTGGTTACATATACAAGTTCTGCTGTGTTTTGGTTATTGGTTATTGATTTAGGTTCTATTCTTATCTAAATGCAGGGCTGCTGATCTCCTAATTCATTTTGCAGTTAAATCACTACCATCTGTGTAGGAATGTCTTCTGTTTCAAATCTTTGAGGTTCAGGTTACAATCTAAATATAAGCAACTAATACAATTTACTGTTTAATATAGATTTCTTTGTATGTAGATAGCAACAGATCTGCAGGTTTAGCTGATTCATCTCCGTTAATTGCCGTATTATCACAAACAGTTTGAATGTAATTTCCAATTAGACAAGATTAAATTGCAGACTGATAACAGATCAACTCCATCTTATTGCTGTTTTATTGCCGTCGCGACACACCAGAATTGTTCTGCGACCTGGTCCCTGCTTCGGAGCAACCATTTCAGGCAACAAGATTGCAGGGACACTGCACACACAGTCACAATAATTTAGGTCCTGTTGTCCAGCTGTGGTGCCTGTTTTCCCTTGTTTGACTCTAGCGCAAAGCTAATCTCTTTTCTGGAAGTAAAAATGTATAAATAATAGGAAAATGTGAAATTATTGTGCATGAGATATTCATCAGATGCCCTCTGGTTGACATTCTGCAGTTGCTGTTAGAGGAAAGTACAAAGACACAGATAAGTGTTTACACATGCAAATCAACAGATGACCCAGCGCACCGCGCCTACTATAAATACCCAGTTTTCACCTTTATAACATTAGTGAGCAGCACTGTCGATTTAACTCTGTCAAGTGTGACGGATTTTCATAAAGCTGAGTTTTGACTTTCAATAAGGAACTTTTTTCAGTATAATATTTATTTTTTAATTTTTAGACAATCTCAGTACTTTAGGACCCACTGCTATGTCACACTGCGAATGATGAGCATAGCATTTAAGAAACACAGATGCTCTGTTGTAATCTTTGTCGCTGTAGATCTTCGTGCAGGCCGTTTTGGTATTTTCTAGATAGATTTCAGAAGTTCTCATTCCCAGAAAAGTGAGAAAATGAAGGATAATAATTCACACACTTTGTTTTCCAGGCGATTTGTTTATTGTCACCAGTGATGAGTTGATACCTATTAATTTATTCGGCTTTCTGCACACACAGGGAAACATGCGTGGAAGGAGCCAGTAAGATTCGGTGCCTTACTAAAAATAATAATTCCAACTGGTGTGACCCAGTCCTTTGGAGAAAAAGCCATTTTTTTCCCACCGTCATTAATAACATCTGTTAATCGCTTTCAGAATCCCACCTCTGAGTTATTAATCATGACTTCTGCGTTCTGCAGGTTTAAGACCGTCCACTGCATCCTGTATCCTTTTACCAGCTGGTGTCCATGAGTACCCCCTAAAGACAACAACGTCCAAACACCTGAGACAAAGCTGGCATCCAACTGGATGTTGTGTATGCAGAAAAATGGACTGATTCATTTTGATGGATGCAGAAGGAATAAAGGTGAATCGGACTTATCTGTGTTCCACAAAGCCTCACCTACCAGTGATCAATACAGACTGTTAAAGACGGACATCATCGGTTTTTGGACGCCCATTCCGAAGTCATGATTTAATGTTTGGCCATTTGCTGTGTTCGTCTTTTAGAGCCAGAAGACAAGTGGGTGAAATTCTGAGATTAGGCACTAATGTAGCAAGCTTGGTTAACAAGGCTGGTCCACAGAGTCTATGGCTGAGTTGTAAAGACATAGATACTAGTTATCTGATACTGTAATAATCAGGCCATATTACATGTAAGATAATTGCAATTAAAATGCTATAAGAGGCACTATTAGCACAAATACAAGTGAAGGGTCTAGGTCAGTGAATCAAGTTTACTGATATGTGAAGAGCATCCAATCTGTCAGTTATTAAAGATTGGATGCTCCTGATAGGACAAATGTTAAGCCTTAAAATTTTTTAAATGATGAGCTAGATAAAAATTCCACTGCAAAGCAGTTGTTATAAATGGGGAAAAGTAACCCTAGGCACAAACACACTTCTTGTTCAAGACTGTAAACCAGTTTATTTGTGGTGTTTTAAACGGGAGTCTGTGGGATATATGGGGACGGTATTTTTTTGAGCCAGTTGTTTCCCCCTTCTTTTTGCACAGTACAGCAGTTTCATGTTCGGATGTCATCTGGTGACAACACCAGCTGTTATGCACTCAAATCTTTGGCTTTAGAAAAATTTATGAAATGCAAAATTTATTTTTCTACTTTAAATCTGTGTTAAAATGTTCAAATGAAATTATTTTGTGTGAGAAATGAGCACTTGGTTGTTGTGTGTGCTGAGATCTTTTGTCATTTTGCTGGTGAATGTGAAAAATTAAATGTTATAGACTCACCGTGCACAGTAGTTTAAATCAACATTGTCTTTATCTGGTTTTCTAACGTCTTTGTTATCACTGGCGGTTAAGGTGATTAAAATGACAAACTTGGAAGACCTAAACTAACCTCAGGTGTG
Organism: Pelvicachromis taeniatus; assembly: GCA_015108175.1. Classification (NCBI taxonomy): domain Eukaryota; kingdom Metazoa; phylum Chordata; class Actinopteri; order Cichliformes; family Cichlidae; genus Pelvicachromis; species Pelvicachromis taeniatus. The sequence continues at coordinate 26,984 of VURO01035434.1, read as the reverse complement.
GCTGATGCTCTGTGCCTTTAATGTCATGAAGGAGACGCTGTCCTTGTTCCTGTGAAGTCTGCACAGAATGAACCATGTTGACCCACATCTTCCTACTCTCACTTCTCCCGTTTTTTTCCCCCACCCCTCCATCTGTCCCTTCCCCTCTGGGTTTGCTCAGTCTTCTCCACAGTTGTTTTTCTCCATAACAAAAACGAGTAAAATAACTTCCCACCCAATCGGTCTGGGTCACTTTTCAGTTTCTTGTTGAATTGCAAAACAACAAGAAACTGCTTAAAGTATGAAGAAGATCACAATTGACACGCCTGCCGAGGAAGAGAAGCTCGCATTTGCAAGCAAATCTCTTCAAGCTGGACAGATCAGGGGTTGAATGCAAATGTCACTATGATATACACACAACCAAATGTTTTTGGAATCAAAGCCAGAGGCCATACATGCAGTACCTGCAGAGAGAGGACACCGCGCTGCTTGCTGCCCGCGGGTTGCTTGTTTGCTGTGAATGGAGACGTGATGAATACAGATATGCTGTTGAAAGCGTCTGGGACTGACCTTCTGTGAAGTGGATGGAAGAGTGTGACTGTGTGACTTTAACACATCTCCAGGAGAACGCTGAGACCAATCTGTTTCAAGTAAACAACCTGAGCATTTCAATGCAGACTGAAAGTTCTCTCCGAATGTAAAATCAATTTCCCACAGTGGCTACAGAATGAGGGATTTTTCTTTTCATGCTCTTCAGAGTGGTTGTGGTTTATTAAATGAGAACCAAGATGATGAATAGTTTTTAGAATATGTGTGACCAGTAACCCTTGACTGAGTTAGTGGTACACCCATGTGGTGAAGGTGATCTGAGTGGTTGGGGAGACACAGGTCACGACCTGATGAGTCAGCTGGTTCTCTCAGAATTTGAAAGACTTGCAGCATCCTGAGAGAGTCCATCCTGCGGAGCTCAAAGCAGTGCAGATGTGGCCAAACCACAGTTGCTTTGCTATTAGGTGTGAAAGCTAAATTTAACTGAAAATGCTGGTATGAATGGGCTATGACATACTACAAATACACGCTGATTACATATACTGTTTGATTGCTGGCAAAGGTTGCAGCTGGTCCATTCTATAGCTCACTGACCAGAATGACTGAATTTAGTCAGTGATTGATGGTGAGAGGACCAATGCTACAGGAGCATGTCTGCATACCTCTCACACATCAGTGCCTTTAATTACACAGCAGTGTTTTCACAATGGTATAATATATAATCATATTTGATTCACAAAGTATTTTTATTGTAATAAAAAATATTAATAAGAAAGTTTATTTGAAAATATTGAAGTTTAAAATTAGTCATATATTATAGTATCACATACCAGAGAATAGCATACTATAGCATAGCACAGCATGTCAGTTAAAATATGCTTCTGTAGTGAAGCCACAGTAAAGAATAAGTCAAAACAAAAAAAATTAAAGGAATAAAATGGAGACAAGCTCAGCATGTCACAGTTATGCAGTCTATAATAAGATTTATAATACTATATAAGTAAGACTTTAGTGATCAATACAGTGATCAATAAGAAGCAGATAGTGACCTGTTACTCACACTGAGCCCCAGTTGGTACATGGATAACAATTCCAGTATGTCTTCTGAAACCAGGCCATCAGGGACTTTAAAAGTAATGATCAATAATTTCCTAGACAAATTGAGAGCACGTGTCGAGTCATTTCAAGTCAATTAATATATTAATATGAGTTTCTTGGTTCTTCTACAAAGTCTTACTACTGCATTTTGAACAATTTGAACTCTATTAACTGACTTCTGATAGATATCTCTTAAAGGATCAGTACAGTAATCTAGCTCAGTGAAAGTAAAAAGTTGAATCACAGTCTGAATTCATTTAGTATAAAAGCAACATTGCTAACGATAGTGAAACTTTACATTTATTTTTTTTGTCAGCAGTAAAAAACATTTTATCTAGTTTAATTATTTACAATAAATCAGTAAATAAACTATGGTTATTATGAAGTGTAAACATGGGCTACTGCAGTATAGTATATGGACATTACTCTCTCCATCAGCCTGTTTGTTTCTTAGGATTTGAAGCATTTATTTACATTAAATGTCATCTGGGGCCAGAATAACTCCACAAAGTACAAATCTGAGTGTTAGTGCATTATGAAATGAGCCCTTCAAAAATAACTTTGTGAAAGGATTTCACCTGTCTTTGCATAAACCCTCTTTAAATGAGGTCCCACTTTTAACTGATGTGATTATAATCATGTCAATTGATACACTTGACAAGTAATTATATTTGTTTATGCTTCACAATACGATTAGCTTAGACTTAACACAGTTACAACTCCCAGTAATGAGTGGTACAGCCATATGTGCACCAATATGTTTTAGGGCTCCACTTTAAATACACTGACTAAACAGCCTGATTCTCTATTCAATAGAGACTATAGAGTCAAATACACCAGCTGATCCACAAAGGTCTAAAAGAATAAAATAGGTAACAATTGAGAAATTTACTGTAGTATTTGTAGCAGTCGTATATAAGGTCAAGATTTTTAGCTGCCTTATTTTAATGTGTAGTTTGGGACTATCTGTGCATATCAGAGGTTACAGAGTTAGCATGTGGGATTTGGAAACCTGAGAATAGCCTTCATGCTCCTTCTCTTTAACTGTGCTCTGACTCTGTCCTTTTGTACCGTAGATTTATTGGTTCCACTGTCCATAAACGGGACTAACTGTGGTAGTATGGGGACCAGGTCAATTGGAGCTGTCACAGGAACACTGTGTTTCATCCACTCTGTCCATCACATTAAAACAGAGGGACCTTGTAAAAGACACAGAGGCAGGCAGGATTCATGGGAATAATGAAATGATGGAGGCGGCGGTGGGTCGATAAAAGAAGTGACAGGCGGACTGATTTCAGCTTAAAATACAGGCACCAATATAGAGAATGCAGAAAATAATTCAATTATCAAGATTGAATATTTTATTGTTTCACTGCATTAATTATTTCCAGACAAATATCTCACTTGTGGGCTAATAGAACTGTGCAGAATTTGGCTGATAGGTTACAACTTAAAAAGTTCATGAAACGTATGTTCTACAGGGCAAATGGTCCAGCTACTGACTACTAAAAACTAAACGATTCTCCAATAATTATTAAAGGCTGAAGTTTTTGCTGGGGACATGTGCATGTGTGCACGAAAGGAGATTTTGTGCCTACAGAAGTAAGTCATACTATATAGGCTTTATAAACAGCAGATACTGATACTCACTCACATTGTCTTTTACTGTAGTTTGTTCTGCCGTGCAACCCGAGTGAAGTCACTGTAGTGACACAGGAACTGGTTCACAGGGGATCTCCAAAGCAGCAAAAGCTGCAAACCAAGACGGCGATGTTATGGCTTTGTCCCACCACATCATGACAACACTGACAGGATCAGAGAAAACAGGGTTGGGGGTTGAACCTGGGCTTGGGCCGCTGCAAGCTTGTTAAAATAAAGGGTGTGAGGACTGTCTGCTAGTAAATCAATCAGGTCCTTGTCTCAGAGCTGCTGGCAATATACCCAGGTGGCTCACAATGACAATAACAAATTTAATCACATAGCAAATTTCATTATATGTAAACTCAGTGTGCTCAACACAGAAATTAAAAACATAAAAACCCATGTAAGTTTACAGTATATGTAAAATATACGCATAGATGTAACTGATTTCAGGTCAGCAGGCAGCTTGTTCCAAAGAACAGGACCAGAGTAACTGAAAGCATCCTCAGCAATACTCGGATCTGATTCTAGAAACATTTAAAAGATCTTGACCTCATAGGCCAGGAAATAAAACATTACTTAAATTTGCAAACTCAAAGTACGCGGGTCATAGCCAAACATTTTTTTAGTTATTCCATATTCATGCTCATTGTTTTATCTTTGAATGTTTACATTTTATTCATCAGTTTATGCATGCATGTATATAACAGATATAACAAATATCAAGCATATAAGTTGTACATCACATTGGTGTATGGTTGGTTCTAACTGCGTTAACATGGAAACGGCATACTGTATAATGATGCTTTGAACCTCACTGATGCTCTTGGTTGTTAAGTGTGGTGAAAGCTTTGTGGAAAGATCCAATCAAATAACTTTTCCACTTTTACTCATCCAGTATTAACATCTATATTAGCACTTACTACATACATAAACAGACTCGACTTGTCTGTCTGGCAAATTTCCTAAAAAGTCTCGGTTGAAAATGATCAAGAAAGAGTATAACATATTTTAAAATATAGACAAACATTGTCTAAACAATTGAATGCTAATGTCTAACGATAAAGAAGTGGATTTTTTTTAAAGCTCCCAGTGTGTTTAAGAGGTTAGTGGCAAATTAGATGAAGTGAATGTAAATTCTAAGTGAATTCTTGCCTCTTCCAAAAAAAAATCTAAACTTAAAAGAGAGAGTCAGCTCTGCTTTTATTCTTGACAATATCAGATATTAGTAATTTTGCAAATTTGCCGCCTGTTTGTGCGCTGCCTCTGCCTTTCAACTGCCTCAATCTCTCGCTCCGTCTGTCATTTATTTATTTGTGTTTGTATTGCGTCCTCAGCCTCCCCTCTCTCGTGATTTCTTGACATTACTCTTTTTATTTCTTCATTTTGTCGCTTCAATTTTTGTTTCATCCATTTCCATCTTTGCTTTTCAGCCTCAGCTGTTTTGTCACTCACCATTTTGCTGCCTCAATCTTTTCATATTTCAGCTTTAGTGTTTCTCCCATCCTGCATGAGTGGAATTTAATGGAAAGACATCAGGCATAGCGGGTATGACTGCCATCATTTTTTCTGTTTGTTTTGTGTGACAGAGGACAGATGCACCGAAGTGGACAAAGTTGACGGACTTATGTTAAATTCTTAGAAAAACATTAACAGACTAGACTTTATTTCTGTCTGCATGCATGGTAAATACAAAACCCAAAACATGACTGACATGGGCTGTGACAGTTTTCACTATATATAAAATATATATTATATAGTATGGTGCAAATGTCTCGAGTCACCCCTCATTTGTTTTTGTTGATAGGGAAATACAATATATAAAGCAATGAGCTTGAAAGTTAATATTTAGTGTGACCACCTTTATTCTTCAACACAGCCTGAACTCTGTTAGACAAGCTTTGTCATTTCCTTAAGTAGCATCAGGAATAGTGAGGAGGCCAATCCATGACTGATAGTATTCAACCTTTCTGTCCAGGTATGCTTTTACTGCCCTGGCAGTGTGTCTGGGATCATTTTATCATCAGATGCCTTCCATGATGCCTTCCATCAGCTGCCAGTGGGGCGAGTTGGCTCAGTAGGTAGAGTGCTCGCCCCTTGATCGGAAGGTCGACGGTTCAAACCCACCCAATGATTGGTGGCTGCCCACTACTTCACTGAGTGAATGGGTTAAATGCAGAGACTAATTTCCTACGGGATACATTATTATTATGTATATCACGTTCAATCAAAATCTCAAGGTGCTTTACTGCATTCATGATTCAGTTTCTTTGACACTGGCTGAAAAATGAAACTTCAAACCACGACAAAGCCTCTGCTGTGTTTTACAGATGGCTGTAAACTGTTTTTGTACCTCTCTTGTGACCTACATGCATATTGATGACAATCAAACAAAATTCTCAAATATGGTTTCATCAGACCTAAACAGCGCTTAAGTTCAGCTCTACTGTAATTTGACAAACCTCAGCCTTTTCCCCCTGTTTCGCTTCAATAACAATGATTACTTAAAAGTCCACTGGCACTCTTTTGGAAAAGTCTTCAGTGAACAGCAGGTAGATCGACTGGATGTGTCAGATTTATTTCTACATCCTGTGTCAGTTCTTTGCTGGATTTCTTTCTGTTTCTTAGGGCAAGACTTTCATTTACTGTTGATTTGCAGTAGATGTTTGATTTAGCTAGCTTTTTTGTTGTTCGCCGATTGTCCGCACGTTTTTTAGGGACACACTGAACACATTGCCAAGAAATGCCAAGTTTTTGGGTAATGGGTCTTTGAGAATCAACTTGGTGTAAAATCTTCATTTTTATCGTGCTAGGACCTGGCGTCCACATATGTGGACATCACATTTTGGGGTTTCTAGACCACAATACTAAATTTTACACACATTTGAAGTAGCAGTTTTGTAGTGCAATGTTTCATGTTTCATGCGATGTTCAGAAATCTTTTACTTTTTGTACTTTGTTACAGACATACATCTCTCTTCAAATGAGCCATATTGCTCAAAAAGGCACAATTTTTGTTTCTCATTTTGTTTTTGTACTCAGAAAAAATGCTGCAGTATTCAGACACCAAATAAAGAGTTTTGCACATCATTACTCACTTATGACTTTATAGTGTTCTAATGTCCTCATGTGTAGGTATTATATTTCTCAGAAACTACATCAGGTAAAAAGAGAATTCTTTGTTTTTACATTCATCAGGTCCCGATCAGCCCAAATAGCAAAGAGAAATTAAAAATGGATGACATGAAAGAGTTTGGGTCTTAGGAGGTTAAAGCTACAAAATTGTGTTATCTTTGGAATGCATTTTCAACTAGTAACTGTAGGAAAGAACACCCGCCAAACACTTTTAAAACTTCAAACTAAATAGCTAATGTAAATGCTAGTGTCGCACCCTCAAAGAGACTCGACTGCATTCTTCTTTTGACAACTTTATTAACCTCACGTCCGTGTTAGAGTTTACATGTAGGATAGCATCCCATAGCTAACATATATTCTCTCCTCTCACAGGTCAGTTTCTACTACTCACATTCTCCCTCGTGCTCACTGATGACATCATGAGTCAGTCTGAACTTTAACCTTTCGGAAATAGTAAAACTAGACTAATTCACAGTAAATGCCCAAAATAAAAATACAATTAAATGAGTATAATCCTTACTAAAATCTTTTCCAGAGATTATTTAAATGAAAAAATATTCAAAACATTTCGAGATCTCCACACTAACCGACCCTTCACTAAGCTAATCAGCCAAGTGCTGTATACATAATACTAAAAACTAACTAGCTCCATAACTTGAACTTGATTAAGCTGTCCAGTATTCCCACATAAGTGGAATGATTATTGTAATTTAATTTACTAATTCTTCAGAATATGCATTACAGTACCCACATGTTCCCACACATTCACTATCAAAGTAATTTTTAAGCAAATTACATTACTTTCATTTTTTTTTAATTAAATTACCAGATTTTACCCATGAAAATAATCTCCTACAGTCACTAATGTTGATAATGGATTTTCTAAATGTTAAATATTGCTATTGCATCAGTAGCTTTTAAGACAAATGGTCAAACTAGATATGAAAAACATCCTGTGTGTGTGTGTAATGTCTTTTGAGCTCCATTTGAAATGTTGCATCTGAAACCTCCCCTCATCTGCAGCCCTGAGTCATATTCCTTCAGAGTGTTCTTCCTGTTAAAGGGGAGTTTTTCCTTCTCACTGTTGCCAAGTGGTTGCTTGTCTGACGGTTGAGTTTTCTCTGTATTACTGTAGGGTCTTTATCTTACAAAATAAAGTGCCTTGAAGCAACTGTTGCTTTGATTTGGTGCTATATAAATAAACCTGAGTTGAACCGAGTTGAAAAAAAAAATGTAACTCTGGTTACGCTCTCTCTACATATGCTCAGCACTAGGCCTCAGTACAGCAGCTTTATTGACATGTGCATGCATAAACATAACAGTCATGTGAAAGAATAGAGATGTTTGTTAAGCATTGGGGTACAGCTTGACATCACTTTCTGATGTACTGATGTACCTTAGCTAAAAGGAAAGGCAGGGCGCAGCACATGAAATCTTGACTTTATTATGTATGAACCTGCCAATTAATCAATGGTGGCAGATGGTGGTCATGTGACTTTGAGGTAAAGGACAGAATGAATTTATTTGGGAAATGCACAGGTAAATATAATTTCTGCTTAAGGGAGATCATTTTTAAAATAATTCTGACAAAGTGAATTGAATAATTCAACAGAATATTAAAGACCTTACTTCATAGACTTAAACATTACTTTAGGCTCAGCAACAAACTTCCTATGTACTGTAAAAAAAAAAAAAGAAAGAAAAAAGATATGATTCAGTGAACTGGCTTTTACCAACTGGGGAAACAGTTCCACATTACTTTTACAAACACTTTGAATCACAGGTCTATAATTCTCCCAGCGCATATGATTTTGAAAAATGGTCACGGCAGGAAGCAGAAGGGGCAACTTACAGTAAACCACTTTCCAAAGCAGGGACATTTCAAGCATCTGCAGTACAACAAGGATCAAAATGAAAACTCCATGTTCTTTTTATGTGAGCAACACAAAGGGACGCTTCTTTGACAGGAACATAAAAGGGATTATGGGAAGATGTAGGAGGACACAGTGAGAGATTAAAAGGCAGATAGCTGCTGTGACCCAATTCAAAACCAGACAAATAGGGATAAAGATGAACCCTTTTGCACAGTCTCTGGTGTTGGGCTGGGCTGTAGTCAAGAAAAAGTGACACAAATAGTATCTAACCTTGACAAATGGAATGGCTGTACTGGATTGCCAGATTTGTTGGACACATGACTCCTGATGCTGACAATGGAAAGGGGCTGAGGGAGGGAGTTTCAGACAATGCTGGGTGATCCAGCCTGGAATACTTTTATACCAAACTGACAAATTTCTGAGGTCCGACTGACCCATTTTGAGGTAGGCCTGCTTTCAGGTCCTCTGAGAGTTCTGTCTTTGTGGGTCACATTCTTTGGCTGTTCCTACCTCTGAACTGGGGCAGGCACAACTTCTGCACAACTTACTAACAGCGAGTTTAACAATAATCGCCCTCCATTTGCACAAAACTCTCATGTTATTGGAGCAAAAGTATTTAATATTGCTGCTTCGCTTTGGTTTACAGATAGAGAAGACTTTAGAGGCCTTTTACAAAGCACTGATTAGAGATAAGAAGGAACACCTGCGAGGAAGCTGAAAAGACAGAAGATGAAGGTAAAGGTGGAGGCAGGGATGGTGGTGGGTTGTCTCTGAGACAGATGGCGAGGGGTGCCAGGAGAATTCTTCTCCCATTATGCAAACCCCACGAAGCAACAAAACTCCAGCTGTGAACGGCACCAAGCCTACCTCCAGCAGCCACCAAGAGGCAGCAGCCTGCCAACAAACCTCCTCTAATGAATAAAGAAAAAAAAAGCTTGATTCAGAGGCACAGGGAATGTAAATGGTAGCACACGTGGCCTCGTTCTGGTGCCTGAAAGAGGCTCATACGCGCTTGTCAGCTTTACCGAATGGTCACGGTGAGTTCCTGTGTGATTGGTGGATTGGATAGATTTAGAGGCTGATCGCCAGTGACAGGTGGGAAATAGAGGGAGTAGATTTCTAGAGATTTCTCAGACTGCTCTGATGAAATGAGGGAGGGGAGGGTTGGCGAGGTGGAGAGTGGAAGACAGAGCCATGCAGAAACATGGAAAACAAAGGCAGCAATCATAAGTCACAGCAAGGTAAACAGAGAAGCAGGAAAAAGAGAAACATGATAAAATGAGAGTTCAGAGAATCAAGATAAATGTGTACAAAGAAAGACACATCCTCGGTTTTCAAAGTACTTTGAATCTGACAGGAGAATTACTCTTTACCCTACAAGATGTCACATGCAGTCCATTTGGGAAAACCTGAACTGTCATGCTGTATTTTTAATTGTGTGTATTTATACTGTTTGCGTCCTCTTCCCAACACATTTACCACCGAGAGACAGGCAAGTATTCAGCGAATCAATTTCAGATTTCACTTCAGCTCAAATTAATCCGGGAACAGGAGAGTCTAATACAAAACATTCAGATTCTGCTGGATTTTCGAGGATTAGCCTCTGCTTGTGTTTTTCTCCAGCAGGTGCTTCCTGAGTGGTGCAATACATGAGAACTGAAGTTCTTTTGTACTGCTGGCAGCTCAAAATTAGACTGACAAATACTTCCTTAAAAATCATTTAGTTTGAGCACTTACAGTCAGTTCTTTCTTTGTTTTAGAATATATTGATGTAGCACCAAAGAGGTTGAAAATACTAAATGTGTTACTGTATGCAGTAGAATAACAATTACACACTCTTTATTCTCACCTTTTATGACATTTTAGCTTAAAGTTTTTCCAGTTGCCTTGAAGGTGTTTAAGGCTGGCACTTAATAGGCTCCTTTTCCTTAGTTCTGCTGTCAGGCTCATCTCAAAGCAGCTACAGAGGATGCAGAACTCTGTCACTCTCGCGCTGATTCAAAGAGCCCTCACAGGGCCTGGAGGTTTGTTCTGTCTTGTTGTCAAGAAAATATTGTTCCCAGTTCACCATATGCTATGGTGTAGTTACGTTTGTCTCAGACTGGCCCACAGCAAAGCTCCGTAACCATCACAACCCCGTCTTTATGTCTCGCAGATGGAAAACACATGCAAATAAAATCTGTTCTCTTCTCAGTATCTCAAACACATCAAGACGTTTTGATTAGAACCAGTAGTGATTTTCTTTGTTACTTCTAACATGAAAGCTTAATTCATGGTCTCCTTCAAACAGCTGATGCTGAGATGTGTATTTAGTCTGTTTTCATTCACAGAGTGTCAAATATTGCTGTTGTGTCAAAGCCTTTTGCGTCACATACACACCAGGTGTTCTTTGATGTTGTTGCCATGACTCACTGGTTGCTGCAATAACGAGACTGGCCAAACTCCCACCTTGTCACATATGGATGCTTATTCAGGACCCAACAGTAGTCTGCAAAGCACAGAGCTCTCAATAGGAACATGAGCAGCAATCTTTCGGTTGACAGGGGTGTGATTAAAGCCCTGTAGGTTTGTTGCTGCTTGAACTGGAAAGCCCTGATGTGAGCTTTAATTTGAGGTGCTGTTAATTGGCCATCTCATAGGCTTGGATTGCTAGAGAACTTCTCCCGAGTAGTAGAAGAAACTCTTTGTCTTCCTTTCCTGGGATGGAAATACATACATCTTATGACCTATTTCTGTGTAAAGACTTCATAGTTCTTGTGACCATGTTTGGACATCAGCACCACTGATAAGCTCCTCACGCTCCTGGTCTAACAACATTTAGTAATTTTAGTGGGAAACAGTGTTTCAGCCATATGTTGAACAAAAAATATGGACATAGACACACCTTCTCATTAAAAGGCTTTTCTTTATTTTAATGATTAATTTACATTGTAGATTCTCACTGAAGGCATCAAAACTATCAATGAACACATATGGGATTATGTATTTAACAAAAAAGTGTGAAATAGCTGCAAACATGTTTATATTATAGTCTTCAAAATTGATTACTGCTTTGCACACTCTTGGCGTTCTCTCGATGAGCTTCATGAGGTCGTCACCTGAAATGGTTTTCCAACAGTGTTGAAGGAGTTCCCAGAGATGCTGAGCACTTGTTGGCCCTTTTGGCTTCACTGTGCGGTCCATCTCATCCCAGACCATCTACATTGGGTTTAGGTCAGGTGACTGTGGAGGCCAGACCTTCTGATGCATCACTCATCACTCTCCTTTGTCAAATAGCCCTTACACAGCCTGGAGGTGTGTTTGGGGTCATTGTCTTGTTGAAAAATAAATGATGGTTGTAGCATTCGTGTGTGGTGTGACAAGCCAGTGATCACTCTGGATGTTATCCGCTGTAAAACATTTTAATGCATACTCCAGCACACGACAAACATAATGGCTGAATACCGGAAGAACATAACCTCCCCCATACTATTCTGGTTGGACTAGCCCACACAGTTACGGCGGGTCTGCATAAACAGATATTGCGGGGCGATCATTTAACCAAATGACCTACAATGGCCTACAACGTGAACTGGACAGGATGGCATGTTGCTGCAGGATGCTGTGGTAGCCTTGCTGGTTTAGTGTGCTTTCAATTTTGAATAAATCTCCAACAGTATCACCAGCAAAACACCACCACACCTCCTCCTCCATGCTTCATGGTGGGAACCATGCATGTAGAGACCATCTGTTCACCTATCCTATGTCACACAAAGTCATGGCGGGTGGAACCAAAGATCTCAAATTTGGACTCATCAGACCAAAGCACAGATTTCCACTGGTCTAATGTCCACTCCTTGTGTTTCTTGGCCCAAACAAATCTTTTCTCCTTGTTGATTTTCTTTAGTCAGAGTTTCTTAGCAGCTATTTGACCATAAAGGCCTAATTCGCACAGCCTTCTCTGAACAGTTGATGTAGAGATGTGTCTGCTGCTGGAACTCTCTGTGGTATTTATCTCGGCTCTAATCTGAGGTGCTGTTAATTTGCAATTTCTGAAGCTGGTGACTCAGATGGATTTATCCTCAGCAGCAGACTCTGACTCTTGGTCTTCCTGTCCTAGGGCGGTCCTCATGTGACCAAGTTTTGTCGTAGTGCTTGATGGTTTTTGTGACTGCACTTGTGGAAACGTTCAAAGTTTTAGCAATTTTCTGGACTGACTGACCTTCAGTTCTTAAAGTAATGATGGACTGGCATTTGTGCTACTTGCTGTAGTAGCCTTAATTAGAGCTAAGATTATTTACTGTTACAGCAGCCAGAATGTGAAAAACAACTTAGCATAATAAATCAAATTGAATATCAATGAACAAAAATGCTTGGAAAAGTAATAATTACATTAAAGGAACTCAGTTAAAAGAAAATACAAATAAAGTGGAGGCCACAATAAAACAAAATCTAAATATAATACAATGAAGAATGCAGGCTAATTGTATCAGTGTACTGTGTTCCTGTGGCTGTGGGCCTGAAACAGATGGTGGGGCAGTGAAGATCTGTTATTTATCCATAGCCATTCACCATAGTGACCAGGATGACCGATGCATCGGCTAATGGAGGAATCCAAACGGATCCAAACAGGAATGACGAATCTTCTTGGAAAGTAGATTCCATTGCTGAAACCCCATCACTTGACTCTCCATAGCAGAGCTGACAGCAGAGCCAGCTTGTCACGTAAAGTAAAAACACCAGTAGACTTGTAAAATAAAAAGAAGCTATTGCATCTTCACTTAAACCACATTGAGCAACAGAAACTTACTTTACTGGGTGATTAAGTCCATACGAGCAAAAAAACAGTGAAGTTATTGCAACAATGTAACTCATGACTCCAACAGAGGATTTATTTCATATGACTTAATAGTATCAAAATAATGGTTACTGTATTGTAATGGCTCACTATATGACATAGTAAACCCTATTATTAGACCCCAGCAGCATAACCATGGTGGAAAAGTCCAGTTCAGGTTAAAGGAAGTGAGACCCTCTGTATGTGTTGGCATTTTTTAAAATCATTTTTATTCTTACCACGCTTACAAAAACAAGGGGGAAAAAAGGGTAATTTAAAAAATGTTGCCATTTAATTAAGCTTTGACAATTTTTCAGTAAGGACTGAAATATAAGTTATCTACTTTTTTAAAGACTGAAATTTGCTTAGACCTGAGAGTCGCTGGTTGTCTCAGCAGTAAGGTTTCTTAACTGCTCAAGGTCTGATGTCATGTAGTAATTTACTGCTGGCTGTTATGTCCATATTTGATATGAGATAAATCCAATTAAAACACCAAATTGGGTTTTGGAGTTATCTGAGAGTTGTCTCTGTGGATCTGTGTGGTCCTATACTGTTATCGCTGCACAAAAGAAATCACAAATAAACAGAAGCTGTGTCGTCCATATTAAATAGATAAAAAAAAGGTGTATTCAATCTGAATTATGTATTGAATTACACGTACATCTTTGTCTGAGAGTAGATAGCATATAGACCACTGTGCCTCTGTTACTGAAATCCAACCTAAAGAGAACTATTGGGCTGCTTTAGTTCACTGGCTTTCAGGCAAGGCTTGCAAACAGTAAAGACCAGTGTAGTGACATTATTTAATGATTGCTGAGCTCATAGAATATTTATTATCCTGAAATTATGGCATGCTGGGGGAGTGCAGAGTTAGTGCTGGGCAGGTTCATTAACACCTGTAGTGTTAATTTAGAAAACAAACTCAACAGCCTCCTAAATACTGGTCTGATAATACTGTTCTTCTATTCTGTGCCCTTTGTTGTTATTTTGCAGCTCCTGAAAAACTTCCCACCTGAGGCTGTGAATAAGCCTTAGGTAGAATAAGTAAAGATACCTTTCAAAAGGGTGGCTTGAAATTAGGATGCTCATTGTGAGACTATTTATCCTAGCTGACCTTCTTGAAATTCCCTACAAATGTTTATACACTAGTTATGTAGGTGTTTTTATTGACAGTGGCATTCTTTCAAATTCAGTTTTGTTTCTTTAGCATCACAAGAGCAGTGTCAATGCACTATATATTGTAAGATAAAGACTCAATAAAGACAGAGAAAACCCCAACGATCAAACATCCCCTTGTGATCAAGCACTAGCATAAAAACACCTCCTATAAAAACAAAAAAATACTGGGAGCAGTCAGTGGCACCCCTAAGCCTCCTGGCAGATTCACCTATGGTATGAATTTCACGATGCTAAGTTTCCTTGTTCTCAAGAAAACCTCTTAACTCCTAACTGTGAGGTCACGGTCACTGAGATTCAAACCTGACTGAGAGATTTTGTAGACACACCCATGGTAGGAATTTCAAAGTCCTAGGTTACTTCCTTCTCAAGTTATCACATTCACAAGATTTTCAGAAAACCCCATCAATACCCCAATAAACCATCAGGGGTAAAAATGAGCATAGCACCCTTAATGTTATTTATTGATTTGGGAAGTTATGTTTTGAAGACTTAACCGTAGTAATTATGAGCACTGTTGAGTTTTTGGACCTTGATTTGACACACAGACCTTGATACCAGCTAATTACTTCTAAACAATGGAGTTATAAAATATGACAGCTTTACTTACTACTACTGTAATTCTGACACACAGTATTTTGTGTGTATTGGATAATTGCAACAAAACTACTCCAGTAGTATAACAGTCACTTGCCAGCTACAAATCTTTTCTTGTACCATTGTTATGAAGGGGTCAATTAACCAGAGCCCACCATTTGTTTTTATACTCGGGTGTAAACAGCTTTAAAGTTGGAGTATTTACCGTCCTCACTCCCAAAACGTAACATACCAACGATTTGTCATGTCTCGAGGTGTCCAGTAGGAACGCGAAAGGTAACCGTCCGAGTCCTTATGATCGGTGATTGTGGATGGAGTCCACTAGAATGATGCTAGATTCATTCCAAACAGTTCTCATGTTTTGGGATGCGGAACATAGAGATGTGTTGGGTGCCTGAAAGCGTAACATACTGACAATTTGTCACATAGTGTCGTATGTTACGCTTTGGGATCAGAACATGTTGTGAGTCTACGGAGGTTGACTTAATTTTGGAGAGACTTGAGGAACTGCATGTTTTTGGCTTTTAAGTATTGTCTTTCACTTGTGTAATCCAGTGATATTTGAAAATTCCATTTGTACTTAGTTTCATATCATTTATTATAGTTTTGAAAACATTAATATTAAACAGACATTATGTAAAAGAAAGGAGCACAAAATACAAGAGAAAAACATATTACATCACCTAGATTTTCTTACAGTGTTATGTTGGAAGGTACTGTATCAAAGGCATATGAAACCTGAAAAGGTAAAACTGTGTACATCTATCTGTAGTAACTCATATCCAGCATAGAGAGGGTGTGATACATCACTGAGGATTGCTCACCATTCCCTCTCACCTGGGACTAACAAAGCTGGACATACTCTCAATCTTCTCGAGTTTTTCCGTGTTAACGACAGACAGTGAAAAAATACCAGGCAGTAAGAAAGTTAAAATGTTCTCCACAAATGAAAGATAGAAAATAAAATGTTGTAGAAACTGCAACAGTTTAATGTGAATATATGAATGTATATTAATATTAACATTACAACTTCAGCACAGTCTGGTCTGATGGTGATAAGAGGTGCAGATGAAAAGTCCCCAGCACCTGCAGTTTCACTGTATCGCTAAACCCTCAGTTGTTCTGGGAGAGGTGGCCTGATCCACTGACCCGTAAAGTCCATCACACCGATCCACTCTGACCTCTCTGCTTTCATATTGCAGGCACATTTGCTCCTCTCCTGCACTCTTGCAGACCCTGGGATTCATTGTTACAGTCTCATACTTCCTCAGCTGCCAAAGTTCTCTCTGAACGAGAAATGTAGTGAACATCTTCAGTTCAGTTTATTCCAGGCATCAGTTAATTCATAGCAATATCTTCACACTTTGTTTACAGGCAACTAAATGGTAAAGGAACACACCCAATGTACATAAACAAGCACATATACGACATGCCACAGATAACCACCATTAAAGAGCGGAGGTGAAAGTTCCATTAATTAAGGCTCATTGTTTACTAGGACTGTGATCACTTTAGAAGAGCTGTGTTACTGCTTATGCAAGCTGAACAGTTTTAACTGCTTCAAAATAAAAACCACTCCACTGAAAACAGACAGCGTGTGCTGACGTGACTGGTGCATGACCAAAGCAGATATTAAATATGGAATCCATGTTATAGAACAATAAGAGCAAAAACAGCAGGGCTCAGCTCAAAGGCCTAATTATCTGGATGGAACAGATTAGATCGGAGATACAATCTACATACAATAGCAGAGATCGGCGATAAGAGACACATGAAACAATGCAATATGTTTTCATTATATCCTGGCTAGTTAATCAGCACTAACATTAGAACACCATTATATTGTAGACAGAAAGAAATACGCTGGAAAATCCAAACAGCCATTTTTCCTGATGCAAGATGTTCTTGTCAGTGAGTCGAGAAGCAAAGAAGGCTTCCCAGATGCTCAGATCAGATCTGAGACCGCTCCAATTATAAAGTACACTTTAGGGTGCAGGCAGCCTGCCTGCTGGATTACTCTTACAGCAGAAGCATACAATTCGATGATGAAGTGTTTTTTTTTCTTACTTGCACACTGCTCCTGTTGAACACTTATTTGTGCTACAGTTTGATTGCATAAATTTAAGAATAAGCATACAGCTTACGCAGCGCAGTTTCTAAACATGCACCTGCCACTGATTTTATTGGCTGCTAATGGTGATCACATATGCACAGAGACACACTTTGCACCCGTTTTCAATATTTACCGGACCAAAACTTACCACATCACGTGTCTTTAATTAACAACAAGATGCACAGTGTCACACATGCTGATGACATTCTACTGACTTACAGCTTTCAAAAAATCGTAATCCCTTCTAAAGTCCATGGATAATATACCACACACATTTTTGGGCTTGTTTAACAAGCCAAAGCAAATTTGTGGTTTCTTTAGTGTTATGTGTGGGACTATGAACTTCCTGAAGTCTTCTCATCATTGTGAGGTTGCTAGGCAACCAGCAGAATCTCACTGAGCAATGGAAATGCACAACTTTTGTAGAGATTGAATCAATAAGATACATACAGTAGTTAAAAACACAGCACCCGCTTTAGTTTTTATCAAATATCTGGAAAGAATTTCTATGCAAGATTTCAACTTTTTTTTTTTTTTAACGAGTCCTTTTGTGTAGATCTAT
>VURO01035432.1:0-10097 GCA_015108175.1 Pelvicachromis taeniatus | reverse complement strand
CAGTGAATCATTTGTTTTGTGGGTGTGTTGGAGCGAACCACTCGCACACTGGTTCCTCCCGTTTTTCCGGTTTCGACCTTCCGTTTCACTCTCGATTGTGTCGCAGCAGGAGTCTCACCAGGTGAGTGAACAAAACGTCGCAATAGTTTAACTAAGTAATTCATATATAAACGGATTTTAATCTCTCATCTTTGGAGCCATCCATCCATCCATCAGGTTTGTGTGTGTGGTGTGTGTGGGGGGGGGGGGCTGAAGCCTATCCCAGCTACCACAGTTGTGTTACTGGTGTTGCTTCAACCTTCATGTTGTGCAGGTAGGGGGACCAGATGTCCCTCTTTAAGGGGGACAGCACAGCATTTTAAGCCAAAGTAAAGACTGGATTTTCATTAGTGCATAAAAAGGTAATGCTTTTTATCTTACACAAATATATCATTCTATGCAATATAGCGGCGGTTTGATGCTCGAAAGATTTATTTCAGCCCTTCATGTTGGAGTACTAGATATTGACGCGTAGCAGTACTGCATTTTAAAGGTGTTACGAGGACTCCGCTCCGAATTCTGATGTTCTAGTTTGCAGAGTTGAAGCTTCAGTTAGTTCAGTTTGACTTCTGTTTCCACATTTAGTTCTCATTTAGCTTCATGTGTCTCCACTGTGTCGTGTCCCCTGTGTTTAAGCCTCCCTCGCCCTTTCTGGGTGTCTCAGTGATGTCTTTGTCTCCCCTTGTGTCCCTCTCTCTCCCCCTTGTGTCCCTCTCTCTCCCCCTTGTGTCTCACTTCATGTCTTCCCCATCCGTCATGTATGTTTGCCCCCAGCCCGTCATACCCTCGGTTTGTGTTCCCTAGTTGTCTCGTCTCCTATTTACACTTCCCTGTTCCCTTGTTCCCTGTTCCCTTGTTACGCCCAAGCGTGTAACTCTGCCTATTTCCTGTTTTCCTTTGTCAGTCTCGTGTTCCATGTTCAGTGTGTTTGCGTGTCCTGTGGCACCACGTTCATTTGAATCAGCTGTGTTTCCACTCGTCTCCTCTCTGTGTATTTAGTTTTCTGTCATTTGCTGAGTTCACACCATGTTCCCAGGCATCCATGAGGTTTCCTGTTCAGGCTGTTCCCAGTTTAGGTGATTGTTGATCTTCATCTCTCCATCACCTTAAGAAGGGAACTATTGTTTGTTTTTGCACAAAACTTCACATAAGTTAAAATAACTTACAGTATTTTTTTTCTCCTTTTGTGTAAAATACCTGAAGATATGCAATAGTGGTTTGGATCATATGTTTCTTCATCTAAATGAACTGTGGAGTTCCACAGGGTTCAGTGCTAGGACCAGTTCTGTTTACACTGTAATGCTTCCCTTAGACCGGGGGTGGGGAACTCCAGGCCTCAGGTGTCCTGCAGGTTTTAGATGCGTCCTTGATCCAACGCAGCTGATTTAAAGGACTAAATGACCTCCTCACCATTGCTGTGTCCCAATTCAGGGGCTGCATCCTTCGTGGGCTGCATTTGTAGGCCGGTTACGTCACAGCAACATGACGAAGGCTGTCCCAATTCGAAGGCTGCTCCAAATGCGGCCGACAAATGCGTCCTTCATTTCCCGAATTTGAAGGATGGGTTGGGTGTATCCTTCGTGGCCCACCATATCCCAGAATTCATAGCGCGGCCCAGCCAATTCCAGTTTCCACCACTGGCGGCAGCAACGAAGACGGTAAAACTGAGGAGGTGGAAGCGGTGAGGGCGGGAACAGCTGGTGAAGCAAATCTGAAGGCTAGACCGTCCCATTTCACAAGCCTCGCACTTCCGGCCTTCTCGGCCTACGGAGGTCCCGGCCCACGTAGACCACCAAGGCCGGGTCCTACGAAGGATGCAGCCCCTGAATTATCACACAGCACGTGTCTAGAAGTTCTCCAGAGGCCTGCTAATGAACTCCTCATGTGATTCAGGTGTGCTGACCCAGGTGAGCTCTAAAACCTGCAGGACACCGGCCCTGGAGGACTGGAGTTGTCACTTTGTGTCACTGCTCCATGGAGAGAGAACTTACTAACAGCATGGTCTGCACAGAGAATGACAGGACATCACACGAGTGATAAGAAGTGCTGGAAGAGTCGGTGGACTCCCTCTGCCTCACTGGAGGATCGTTTCAGGACCTCCGCCGAGCAGCCAATGACCTGCAGGACTAAACTCAGCCCTCGCACCACCTTTGCTCCAGCAGGCGTTGGAGCCCGTACCAGCAGCTTGCAGCAGTTTGTTCCATTACAACACTGAACTGGTTCCACCTCTCCCCCGTGACACCTGCAGTCAGCCGACACTGCAGAAGATAAGAGACGTTTCTCCCACTGAACACGCTTCGTCCACATGAGCACAACCAACCTTTCACTTTTTCAGTTATCGTGTAAATACGTGTGTGCATGTGAGTGTGTGTACGGATCAGGAGGATGCATAGTGCTGTAGTCTTTACCACATAAAGGTGACTGTGAGTAACTGCCTCAGAGGTCACAGGGTCAAACGTGGATCGTCATCTTCCATCGTCCAGCCTCTCAGCGCCTTGTACGTCCACCTGCTTCAGCATCTGAGGCACATTTCCAGGTCTATGGTTAGTCCGTCTGCCGGCCTGCAGCCTCGTCTCGTGCCGGTTTAAACCCGGTTTACAGACTTTGCTCTCAGTGGTGATAACGCCCAGTGTCTCCTGTGATCAGCACGACTTTGGAGAGTTCAGGGAGCGTGTCTTCAGTGGTCGGTGACAGGATGTGACATCACCGTAAAGTTTTGTTGTCCAACGGTTGGTTTGCTGTCTTGTTTCGTGACTGCAGCCTCTGTGATGAAAGCAGAAAGTGAAGGCTCGATCTCGCTGCTCGTAATGATCAGTATCGATCAACACCATCCTTTAGCTGTTTCTACCTGTTTCTACCTGTTTCTACCTGTTTCTACCTGTTTCTACCTGTTTCTATCTGTACTTTCATCATTCAACCCTCGGCCTTATTTAGCATCAGTTTGGCTCATGCACATGACCTTTGAACCCTGCTTAGATGCTATATGTGGTTCAATAAGGTGAATTAGACACTTTTAATAATAATGTATTGGGATTTATTTTCTGAGAATGAAAACAGTAAATCCTGCCCTGGTCCAGGTGCACATTCTCTCCCAGTACCAGTACCAGTACCAGTACCAGTACCAGTCCACACTAGTGCTGGGCAAAACGATTATTGTCCTAATGGATGAATCTAGTGATGAATGTTTGGATGCATCGATGAATCTAATGATATATGTTACTGCTAAGCAGCTTACATGAGTTTAGCATTTACGGAGGTTGGGTGTTTATCTCTGAGTGTGTGTCTACGTGGGGGGTGTCTGGATGAATTAAAGGGTAAAAACCAGCGTTAGTAACAAAGTTGAAAACTTACGGTCGTTTTATGATCGGCCATTTCCACCTTACAAAGCCGGCAAAGACTGAATCACTTCCTGTTCGGTTCAAATATCCCCATACTGTAGAACTGCGTGTTCGGGGGGCGTGGTTTAAGTCGACGTGTTACCGCTACTCGCTGCCGCCATGTGTTTTTTTGAAAGTGCCGACGCATCGACGCAAAATCGACGTTATCGATTGCGTCGACGTAATCGATTGCGTAGCACATAACTTAGCAAAGGACACATCATGTATTCCCAATTCTTTAGTTCAATCTTTGAAACACATGAAAGGTTTGATAGGCAGTTTGATAGGCAGTTTGATAGGCAGTTTGATAGGCAGTTTGATAGGCATAAAGTAGTTTAAGAAGGTGAGTCCCAGAGAGTTATTAGCTGAAAAACTCAGCATATCTCAACATAGAGTGTAACTGTTTCCTTCAACAATTTGAGGAAACCTGAGAAATGCATCTAGTTCTTCGGGTGATCCAGCTACTGTTCACTGACGCTTCATCAGAAAAGGTCTCAATGGAAAGTTGGCTGATCACCAAGAAGTGAAACAGGGACAAAAGTCTGAGGAGTGAAGATCGTCAATATACAAGGAGGAAGTCAGGGGAGAGGTGTAACAGGAAGTGTGTACAGCCATCTGTAAAACACCAAATTAGCTGATCAGACAAAAAAATATTCCACATGTCACTTAGTTAAGGTTTGGGCAGCAACAGAGTTTTGACATCACTCTGAACAAAATGTCCATAGCTGTCACCTTTTCTCACATCTTTGGGGTCACCGTGTGTTCACACCCCACTGTGCATGTAAGCATGAGTTATTATTAATCCCCAGCTCTCCTCTACAGTGCCTTTTCTCCTGTCTTGCTCCCTGAGCCTGGTGCTGCTGGAGGTTTCTTCCGGTTAAATGGGAGTTTTTCCTTTCCACTGTCGCCAAGTGCATGCTAATAGTTTTTCAGTGGATGGGTTAAAGATGTGTGTACAATTGTCCGTATTTTTACCACTGTTTCATAATACATTTGGGCAGAACCTCCGAAATTGGAAGCTGCAACAGCTTGAAAGACGTAGCTAAAAAAACCAAAACCTCCACAGTTTGTTTGCTTCCAGTTTCATCATCCTCTACCCAGCAGCACAGTGCTCTGACTGTCGTTTGGCATTTAGCATTCAGGAAAGGACTGCAGCTGGTGTAGTAGTGGTATCAATGGTGACGGGGCTGGATCACAACACAACCAATGTGATGACAATAACTTCACCTTGAGACTTAAATTGGTAGATGTGGTGGTCAAATTCAGGAACATTTAGCAATAATTCGAGGATTTGATTCCAGTAGAGCAACAAATGAGCACAGTTGAGACTGCTGGTACCCTGATGAGATTATTACTCGATAACAAATGATGCAGGTCACCCTGACCTCAAGGCAATACATTTCTAGTGAAAACGTAATCAGTTAAACGAATCTCAACTCTTGTAACTTGTAATAGTAACTGCAGTACTACATGCTCTTTTAAAAGTCAACTATATCTAATCTCTGAGTGTTAGTTACGATTTCCTATAGCTGTGGTCTGAGCTGGATATCAATATGTTCTTTAATCAAACATCCAAGCCAACCGAGAAACAAATAAACCTGAGTTGTTAGCTGTCGTGACTTTTTTCGTCTAACTATAATACGACTTTTTCTATACCCCCTGCTCCTGGTTTAATTCTCAGCGCAGTGCTGAATAAAGACTTCAGAACACAGTCATCCAGTCTGTGGGTAGTTTGATGAAAAGAAAAACAAACAATAGATTTGTTTAACACATTCAAAGCTTGTTCTTGTACCGTAGCCTCTCAGAAATGATCACACAGCCTTAGCCTTCAGCAACCAGCACTCAGAGTGCTTTCTGAGATTGCCTGTGCAACTTACAAAGCAGGTCTTTCGTGTAAACACACAGTAGAAGCTTCCCACATGTGACCAGTCACTAAGGGAAGAGTAAACAGCAGACACATGTACAGGCAGGGAGAGTCAAAGGCAAGGATGGACAGATAAAGCGACATTTCACAGGCTGTTTATTTGTTGTTGTTGTTTGCTTTTTAATTTAGTTTTAGATAACTGAGTGGAATACTTTCAAACCGCTAATATGTTAAGGTCCAGCTTTTTGGAACACTTGCCACTCATTTTTTTAGACTAATTTTTCTACTACTAGAAAATACTGTTCAGTTTAAACTCACTCAGAAACATTTTTAAAATAGCAATAATGAGAAGAAGAAGATCATAGATCACAGTACTTCCTTGTAGTGAATTACAGAACTGCAATTCTACTTTGTAAGTAATTTTGGTGTGTTGTAACATGATTTGTGATCTCATGAAGTCATAATTGAAAAGTCAGTGGTTCAGTATGACCGTAAAGGTGTCATCATTATGCATTTATGTATGCATGATGTATGCATTTATACATTACTCATAAAAATAACATTTTGTGGATCTCCTGCACCCTTCTCCCTCCTCCACGTCACCTACTGCTTTTAAAGGGCCCTGTT
The DNA here is from genome assembly GCA_015108175.1 of Pelvicachromis taeniatus. NCBI lineage: Eukaryota > Metazoa > Chordata > Actinopteri > Cichliformes > Cichlidae > Pelvicachromis > Pelvicachromis taeniatus. The sequence goes on along the minus strand of VURO01035432.1, from coordinate 4,190 downwards.
AAACTCATTATCTCACAGATTACACTCTTGCAGGACTTCCAAGGAGCAGTGTAAATATCGCAAATGTGCAGGTCTGAGGTTTTTATATTTATTATTTATATGAGAGACTCAGTGGTGGGAATCTTAGAATCCCCTCTGCTAGCTGCCTCTACTTTGGGGGTTTTTGCAGTGGACGAGAGGGTTTGTTCCGATCGATTTAGTAATCATATATTCACCTCTGCGGCTTTCAGCTGATCACCAACTGGTGGTGAGTTGGATCAGGTGGCAGGGGAGGATGCTGAATTAACCTGGGGCACATAAATGTATAGTGAAGGTGTGCTGGGAACTTCTGGGAGATTCTGGAAAACTGTTAGAACTCAGGAGGGAAAAGCGGTGCTCTACCTGAACTGTGTATAGTGTGGGTGGAGTGCTGCTGACTTCAACTGAGGATATTATCTGGCAGTGGAAGGAAAACTTTGAGGACTTCCTTAGTCCCACTGGCACGTCTTCCATAGAGGAAGCACAGTGTGGGGACGAGGGGGACAACTCGTTGATCAGCAGGGGCGAGGTCAGGGAGGCAGTTAAAAAACTTCTTGGTGGTAGGGCCCCTCTGGTGGATGAGGTTCACCCTGAGTTCCTTAGTTCTGCAGTCTGCCAATCCAGAGGTGGTGGTTCCCATCTTTAAGAAGGGGTACCGGACGGTGTGCTTGAACTATAGAGGGATCACACTCCTCAGCCTCCCCAGGAAAGTCTATGCCAGGATGCTGGAAACGAGAGTCCATTTGTTAGTCAAGCGACAGATACAGGACGAACAATGTGGTTTTCATCACGGTCGTAGAATCCTGGACTAGTTCTTCAATTCTAGTTCTTCAATTATTTTTTTCTCAATTCAAACAAACAAGCAAACAAACAAACAAAGAGGGCTCAGGTGCACAAGTGTTTGATAGTTTCACATGTTGACAGAAGATTGCAACACATTAGTATATATTAACTGGAGGGAACTCAAAACACAGCCATAGTCTAGTCAAAATGACTTTCTTCAACGTGAGATAGAAATGGACCAGTTCTTTACCCTCTCGAGGATACTTGAGGGTGTATGCGAGTTTACCCACCCAGTCTACATTCGCCCGTGTGCCTCAAAGTGTTCTACAGGAGGTGCTCTGGGAGTATGGGACGCCTGGCCCGCTGCTACGATCCATTCGATCCTTATACTGTACAACCGTTGCAAGAGCTCGGTCTGTAATAAGTCGGACTTGTTGCCGGTGGATGTTGGACTGTACCAAGGCTGCCCTTTGTCCCTGATTACGTTCATTATTTTTATGGACAGAATTCCTAGGCATTGCTTAATGGTGGAAGGCTTCCACTTGGTCTCAGAATCTTGGCTCTTGCAGGCGATGTGGTTCTGATGGCCTCATTAGGTGGTGGCCTCCAGCTCGCACTGGAACAGTTCGCAACTGAGTGTGAAGCAGTGGGAATGAAAATTAGCATGTGCAAGTCTGTGGTCATGGTCCTCAGTTGGAAAAGGGTTAAACAGGAGGTTTCGTCCTATTAAAAGGGAGTTTTATCTTCCTACTGTCGCCAAAAAAAACTTGCTCACAGGGGGTTTCTCTGTTTTCCCTGTATTATTGTACCATCTTTACCCTACAATATAAAGCACCTTGAGGCAGGCAACTCTTGTCGTAATTTGGCACTATAACGCTGCATCGAATTGAACTGAATTGCAGATCTACACGTGTCTATGACGACAGATTTTGGAAACAGACTGGGATGAAAGTTGCTGGGTTGTTTGGTCAATGTCACTGATTCCGAAGTGTAAAAGACTAGAAGTAGTCTTTTATGCATACTACAACAGAAATACATAAATGATTACTAAATGGAGTACTTCAATAGATATGCTTAATTGAATAGTGAATCATGCATAGCTACTTTAGCAGAGTCCAGGAATAAAAATGTAGAGCTGGAGATGAACAGAGTAGGTCATCTGCAAAGAGTAGCAATCACACTCACTGGTAAAGCCATTTACTGTGATTATAACGTTTTAACATGTGAATATTATTCATAATGAGAGAATTGAATGGATTTGCAATCAGTTATGTTGTTTCTGCACTCATCGGTGTGTTTGTCATGGGGCTGTACACTTGTATCAGGTTCCACATGTGCTCCACAGTTTTACACTCACACGCTAGGTGATAGCACGTCTGTGTTTTCTCTGCATGCCTTAGGCACACAGTGAAGTCTGACATGTGTGGCTGCGTTGACTCAGCACTGCTCAGCCTTGCTTGCTGAGTCACAGCAATGTGTTGTTGACATAGAGTGAATTATTTGCTGAATCTAGATGATGTTAGATACATAAATCAGATTGAGGCTCAGGAGTGCCAAATGGAGTCGCTTTTTATCAGTTAATTCCCCTCAATATGCATATTAGTAGGCCAATTTATTGTGTTTTATTGTTACATCACACAACAGTACACTTGGCTGCTGTCCATGTGATGCATCAGGACAGAATAAATCTCGTAGTCATAACAACCCACTGTATTGATCACGCTCTTATTCTTCTACACACTGAGGCAGGCAATTTAAAGCATCTGTGACCGTTTAACTCAACTTTATGTAGATCAGCTTAACATGTAAATTGATCACACTCATCTAAAAAAGTTTCAAATAAAACACTTTAATTGGTTTATTCAGTGTAGTATATATATATATCGGTACATATTGTCACGGTCAGCGGGACCCAATTGCAGAACTGTGTGTCAAACAAAAGGCGAGTCGTTTATTCAGGCTGCTTAAACATGAATACAAAAATGAAGCAAACTAAAACCAAAGCTGGGGAAAATGAACCGTGGTAACTATTATTCAGCTATGATAACTATGACAACAGACATGAACATGATTCTGACCATGCGCACATGATAGCCCGCCCGCTAGCAGAACGTGTGAGAAACTGTGACGAGGAAAAAAACAAGAACATGAATAGAGATGGGTAGTAATGCGTTGCTGTAATCCGATTACTTTTTTCAAGTAACAAGTAAAGTAAGAGATTACTATTGCAAAAAAGTAATTAGATTATTGTTACTTTCCCATAAGCACTCTGCGTTACTGCGTTACTAAAACTGTGATTGTGTTTGTGAGAGTGTCTCATGACGATGGCGTACGAGCGTGGATACTACGGAGTGTAGGAGAGAGTACGGCCATGCAGCGTTTAAAGCTTGGAAGTAATCACATTACTTTGAGTTTGATTCTGTAAAAAGTGACAAAAACATGAGTGTCCGCTGTACACTCTGTGTGGGAAGAAAGCTTCTTTCTACAGCGAAAAATTATACTTCAAATCTGAGCGAGCCGCGAGCACACTGCCACGGGAATGTGACATTCACAGAGAAACCCCCGGACCCCCCCCGCTGACATGACCGCTGTGGCGGTCCAAATCTGCACAGGTCCCACTCCTGCTAAATAGGTGAAAATAGATTTAAGAGGGACAGGACTTAGTGTTGCTGAATCTTTGATTTTATTTATTTTTGCTTGCATCTATTTGAAAGAATGAATAAATGCACAAAATAATATTATTTTATATGCTGGAATATGCAGAAAATTGACATTTCTTCAAGTCAAAGAATGTTGCAAACAATTTAATTTTTGCTTGATGCATAAAATTAAAACATTAAAAGTAATAAAACAAGTTTTAAAAAGAGACTTTTTCCATTTGATTCAATTTTATATGATGGATTATGCAGAAAAAATAGAATTGGGCTGAAAGGTCTTTTGCTTTAGTGCCTAAGTAATAAAGTGACTACCGTAATTTCCGGACTATAAGCCGCTACTTTTTGCACAAGCTTTGAACCCTGCGGCTTATTGTCCGGTGCGGCTTTTCTAAGGCTTTTTCATGATTTTTGTGACATCGTAAGAGGATTTGTTTTGGTTTGTTGGCGGAAAGGCATGTGATCAGACACGGAAAAGAGTGATATGTTGGTCACATGTCCGTCTGCCAGCCAAAGTAGTGCCGTACGAATTAGCGCAAAAAACAGACTAGATTAGCAAGCTGGCTCTGGCTGGCCCTGTACCCATATCTGCAGCAGGTCTCCAAGGTGAACAGCCTCTGGCATGTTAGAACAAGGCAGCTAAGGGAAGTCGGCAAGTCAGATCCATAACTTCAGGATAAGGATTGGCTCTAAGGGCTGGGTCGGTCGGGCGGCGGTGTGCGGCCTACTTTGCGG
>VURO01035429.1:0-12409 GCA_015108175.1 Pelvicachromis taeniatus | reverse complement strand
ATTACCTTCGTCCCCAGACTCTGCTTCCTCCACGGAAGACATGTCAGTGGGATTAAGGAGGTCCTCCAAGTATTCCTTCCACCGCCCAACAATTTTCTCAGTCGACGTCAGCACTTTACACAGTACAGGTAGCGCACCATTTTCCACTCCTGAGTCGCCTGACGGTTTGCCAGAATCTCTTGGAGGCAGTCCAAAAGTCTTTTTCCATAGCCTCTCCAAACTCCTCCCATACCCAAGTTTAAAGGGAATTTGTCCTACCCACTGCCGCCAAAGCATTTTATGCGTGGCATGTTATGCCTGAGCGGTATGTGTGTCTATCTATGGCTCAGAGACGCTCTTTCTTTTCCTGCACAGAAGTGTTGAGAGCTACAACTATGCAAAAGGTTCCACATAATTTGCAATACAGTAGGTTTGCAGTAGGTGGACATCACTCCATTAATCAATCACTACGTTAAATGGAAGACTTATTCAGTAGCTGCAGCAATGTGGTCTTTGTACAAAAGCGTGATTACACATTCTTAGTCAAATATCTACACAAAATCAGGTTACCATAAAACAAACATAAGAGTTTGAGGGTTTCACAAAGCAAAATGTAGTTCATGTTAAAAAGCATTCACCTCATGACATCAACATGATGGCTGGTAACCTTTCCTAGAAGATGTTTTCAAGGAATGGGTTTGTAAATGTAGTTTGTTTGACTCTCTACCACAGTGCCTCAGAGACAGAATACTGAATCTGCTCAAGCAGAAAATCTTGGTGTGTGACATAAAACTATGCTTTTGCAGTTTGAGGACGTGTCTGAGTTTAAAACACTACAGTCAGGGTCCTTTGTTTCAGAGATAAAGGTAACAGAAATGCTGCTAGATATAGAGCTTACAAATAGGATCAATTGGGTAAAAGTAGAGAATGCTTTGGTCACGAACTGCAATGTACAACACAAACTAACTTGAAGAAGCACTGTGTCAAGATAAAAGTTTCCTTTCTGGTGCTTTGAAGGCATTTTTGATCTTCCTGAACAGTACTTTTTTCATAATAGGAACAAGTAGGCAGAAGTACACAACACTCCATTTGGACCCTGCAAAGCAGTAATCACACACCAATCTCTCTTTGTCAAACACATAGAGACAATGAACGATCCCCCCCCCCCATTTATTTTTGTGAAGTCTGCAAAAGCTTTCCAAGCATCATTGTTTCTTTGAAACTATTTCAAGGCTTTCAACATAATCAGGGTCTTGTTTTCTCTGAGGAAGTCTTAAATTTGGGTGTAGAAGTCTGAACTTCACCTACAAAACCCCCACGTTTTGTTAAGTGTTTGCTCCACTAAACAGTTTATCATGTGCATTCAGGTATACTATGACTTGTGTTGTATTTTTTAGCTAACATTATTTTGGCTTTTCTCTTTCTTGTCTCTTACAATTTACTTTGTTTTTAACCAATCAAAGGCAAATTGCACTGCCATCCATCCGCACTTTACGGCTTCTCATCATACAAACATTCTCTTTTCTTTTTGTCATTGATTTTCATTTTTCTTTTAAAGTATTCTTTTCACTTAAAAAACATCTCTGATGTTGCAATCACTATTGATGCTAGTGATGGAGCACTTGTTAAAGCACTATTCTGACTTTATTAGACTTTGATATTAGTGATTAATTATAAATAATATTACATTATTAATAGCTAGACTGTTTATTTTTTCTAATAAAAGAATACTAAATAAGCAACTCTTAAAGTACAATGCTTTTAGCATATGTCTGTGGTTGCTGGGGAGTAGGAATGGATTTCAATGATCGATTTTCCGATTAAAATCGATTCTAGCTTGAATAACGCAATATCGATTCATTAAAATCCTGAATCGATTTTTAAATATAAATGTTTTTTTGCCAGAAATGCCAGAATCTCAGGTTAAAGTTTCAATTCAACAACCACCAAACAGCTAAAACAGTAAATGAGAGCAGATTAACGGATTCCACACAAAGACGTAAACACAAAGCGCGGACCTGACCCATCAGAATCTGTGAGATGTCGGCTTTCTTGCCCGACGGCACGTCCATGGACACATCGTCGGAGCTACCAGATTCTGATTCTGCAGGTTTTGTCTCTCTCCAACCAAAATGAACTGAACCAGCAGCAAAAGAAGATCAAAACTACGCATCACATTTGATAAACATCGTCATTAATTCCGACTTACTTTTGCTGTTTTGCTTCCACCACGATAAAATCACACTGCCTGCACAGCTCTTTCTCTCTCAGTGTACATAAAGACTAGTTTACCATTTCAAAGCTCTGTTTTCTGCATTATCGGCTTATTACACATCAGTCCATCATTGTGCTCTCTGTTATAAACAGCCAGGAGAGGAATACCTCCTTCATATTTTTCTGTGTTTTATCCTCAGTTATTTTGACACAAAGACATCTGTTGTGATGCTCATACCTCTGATGAAGTCTCACAAGTCAGCCTAATGCAAATGGACTGATAAGTGATCAAAATGTAAAGTTTTTCTGACTGTCTGATGCAAAATTTACCAGAATCGAATCAAAATTGGGGATCGAATTGAATCGGGACCTTGTGAATCAGAATCGAGTCGATTATAGAAATCAGAGACGATACCCAGCCCTACTGGGGAGTCTTTTTTTTACATTTCTGTTTCTTTTAATTGAGGTACATTTTAGCCCTTCACTTTGTTATTATTTTTAGCATTTAAGTCCTTCTGTGTTGTTAAATTATGTTTCTGTTTGATTCTAGACATGAAAGCATTCATGGTCCCCTGGTGATAGCTTCTACTATTCTTTGCAAACTACAAATTTTTCTTGTAGAAGTTTTTTTTTGACATTAGGTCAAAATTGTCACATGTGGGTTGGTGTAGTCTTTAGTAGTTAGTCTCTAACTAATTATTGCTTTAGTTTTACACTTTATGCAAACTACTTACCAAGCGGTCGTGAAACCGAACAGTGTTTGTGCTCACTTTCAAAGTAACAGTGTCCCCTTTTGAAATCTGTTGTTTGAGGCAGAAAGACACAGCTTTTACTTTGAAGATGGAAATTCTCAATTTTTGGTTTGCATTACACTTTTTCAAAATCCACAACAGTTCAGAGCATAAATGACGAGTGTTTCCAGTCAAGTCGATGTCTTCCATGCAATCTACAAGCGGCTACAGAAATCTGCTAGCAAAGCAATCACAAGGTTTTTAGTGCTTCATTCTGTTTGCAGACAATTTTACCTAGTGGCTGCCTGCAACCTCCAGCAACCACTCAGTTGGGAAATACACATATTTCCTTAGCAGCCACTGACTGCCAGGTTGCCACTTCCCAGTCTCTTAGGGCCGTGTGACTAAGGACTAAGCTTGCTGAATGTCTAAAGTTTATACTAACTTAGAACTGAGCTTGAAAAATAAGATGGATCAACGGTTCTGCTGAGTGCACATGACAGTTTTAACTGTAAGGAGAATTTGTCTGTGGGTGGGTTTGTGTGTGTACTGTTATTTTTGCATGTGTAATACTCTGTGTAATGAGTCCCATTACTTCCTTTAAGTGGAGGCTGTTTAGACACAAAGTGACTGTCGGTAATGAAAACAGAAAAAGAATGATGTGTGGTTTACACTGGACAGAAGAAATTAAAACTAATGTAACAAGTATTAGATATTAACTTACCATCCACTGGTGGGATTACTTGCGTTGTTTCCTGTTTTGTTTGTTTGTTTTTGAGTACTGGGGTGTCAGCATCAATCAAAGAGATGCAGTAAAACAGTGTCAGTTCACTGAATTGCGCCTGTATGAAACTTTAATCAGCAAACTCTTTGCATTTGTTGTGGATCCACAATGGATAATGTTATCCAGCCACTTCTTTCCTCGGCCATTATCACAATTACCACTGCACTTTACGCCACCATTACAGTCATTGTAATTGTTACATAGTGAGCTACGATGAGAATTTTATAGTTCCCTTTCTGTCCGATTACCATTAGAGTGTCAAGGCTAATTTCGGAAGGCTCATCCCATCATTAATCAAACATGTATTTGTCTGCTTTTAGTATCTAAGTGTAATACTAATGACTACAAAGATAAAAAAAAAAAGTTTTAAAACCCAACATGGTTGTCAGGAAAATGCTGTGATATTGTTTGGTAGGGAGATTATAGAGGCTGAGCATTTAAAGACAACCAACATATGTTGATGCATTACATTGCCTTTTGGCAAGGAATAATTCCACCATTGGTGGCTGTTGTCTTTCATTTTGACACAGCGATGTGAAAACGTTTTCATCGGACTCACTGCTGTTCCATTGAATAAATGCCCTGTAGTACCACTTTTAGCAGTAATAACGACGTAATTGTTTCGATTTGATATTGTTGTAGATAAAATGTGGCCTACTTTTCTTCTTGTTGCTTCACTTGAGGTTTGCAGGCATTTGTTTATGCACAGCAATCTAAAGATCCTGCTATTGAACTTATTTAGCATATAGATTATAGACATGGACTTCCATTTAAATTTGCATTCATTTTTTTTCCATCTCCATGAAAACAAACATTACATACATCTTTGTAAATCTAAAATTAGCTGGCAAGTGAAACTACACTCTTCCTACTCAACACCTTTGCAACGTGTTGAGTAGGTGTTAATGCTAACAGTGGCATTGCTTTTTTTTAGTCTAGCTTGTTTACAAATTGCTCTGCCCATCTAGCAAAATGCTTCATTTTTCCCTGTTTTATTTCACTGTCGTAACCTTCAAACTTTAAATTATGTAGATGTCTTCAACACAACATCCAAGTCGATGTCAAAAGGGTCCAAGTCTGTCATGTAAAATGTAAGTGTCTAACTCAATATAGTATCATAGGATTGAGTTTATGTAGTACTCCACTTCAGGCACATCTTCCTTAACATGTCATTGTGTGTTATGATGTTTCATTCAATTTAGATTTCACAGTTAAATAGTAAATATTGTTTATTGGGATTTCATGGTGCACAAAAACACTTGAAAAACAAACAAAAAAACCTGATACAAGACACTATGCTAAATTACTTCCCAGCCCTGATCGGAACCTTCCCACTCTTGTACAAAAATGCCCTTGAGTGAAAAGCTGCTGTAATCCTCAGGCATTAGCACACTTTTCATTCAAACTGAGTACAACTAATTCCCCATGTAAAGGACTTGAGATAATATGTGTGCCTGTAATTCATATTCAGGGCATGTACAGAGATTATGAGTCACGCTATCATTTAAAATAGCTGTGGGGGCATACAGATCCGCACATCACTTGTCATCCTCTGCAACCACACACACACACACACACTATCACAAGGGAGAGATAACACTGTTTAACAAGTGTAGTATTGGGGAGTGAGGCATGCTTTAACTTTCATTATTCCAGGAAAAGGCTTGTCACATTAAATGGCAACATAATGGGGAGACATGGAGAGAGGGGAGTGGCAAGCAAACAAGAGCAGCGACTGAATTAAACTGTAATGGAAAAAACAAGAAGTGGGGTTAACAGAAGGAGTGACGTGGAGGGGTGAGGGGACGTGAGGGATGAAGAAAGGAAGACAGTAGTAGAGAAGACATGATGGATCAGTTTTCCAGTTTTGCAACACTTTTACAGTACACTGTCAGATACACTGAAAACTGCAGTAACAGTACAACAGCATTACAAGTCTGTGTGAGAAGTTGCATTTCTTTCCGTTTCCTGTGCAACTGCAGTTTTATGACTGCACAAGATGAACTTCCAGAAATTGTCAATATGGAATTAGAATGTTTGGAAATTTTACAACTGACTGGCAGTTCATCTCAAGCTCTGGCAACTCAGCTCGTAGGTCTGGAACTAAGTCTGGCTTTGATAAATATGCTATTAATAGAGTGCATGTGCTTGTCTTGTAACAGATCTGTCTTATGTAAGTCTGTGAAGATTGATAACCTTATTTGCAACTAACAACGGTCCACATGTTCTGTCTAAAAAAGAGATTGACAAAAAACAATTGTCTCTGTGTGTATAAATGTGAGTGCATATATCTATAAGATAATGTGATATGACCCAGAATTATAATCCTTAACCGTGATCCAAATTCCTTCAGATCAGTGTTGTGATTTACTGTTGTAGACATTTTTTTTCTGTGCTTGTTTCTAATTGCTCTAAAATGTGCTATAGTTGTTCCCATTCCAGTTCAAGCCTTTTCAAAAAATAAAAAATAAAAAATAGCATTCATCTGAAATTGCAAACATCATGCCAATGGCTTTTGAAAGAAATAGTAACAATTGAGTTGTTCTTCTCTCTTCTTAGCCATGAGGCTAAACAAAAGGACATGAACATTGGGCCGTGAATCTAGCTTCACATCTGCCCAGCCCATATTGCTGAACTCCAGATTTAGAATCCATTTGGAGCCACATTGACTTGTTCTTGTGTGTTCCAAATCTCAAAGAACTGAAATTGCTAAAATCAAAGGAACAGTTGTTGACATTTCAGATTTCATAGAGAAGAAATGGATGTGCCCTGAAATTTTGACTTGCCCTTTGGCAAGACGAGTACAAACTACGTAAACAAACAATGGAATACATTTTGGGTGGAAGACTATATTTATGTAGGATGTTGTACATGTTAGTAATGCTGAAGCAGTCTGAAAAAATTGATATACATAAAGAATAAGCATACACTATGGAAGTTACAGGTTTACACTTAGCTTGCTGCCACCAAGACCCAACTTCAGATAAATGGTTTCTTCTCACTGAGTTCTGGATCTAGTCTTACCTGGGCAAAAAGGTAATCATCCTTATCAAACAGCAAATCACCTCATTTTCCAAGCTCCATCTGAATGTCAGAGTTACCTTTTTCTTTAAGGCTTAACTAAGCAGGAGCTCAAAGTGGGAAACCAGGCATCTTGCTGTAGCCAGACCTTACAGAAACGCTCACCACCAACTGCCCAGTGATTGGGCCTGGAGCCTCGAGGCTCAGCCAGGCACAGAAACAAAAGAGCAAAATCATAGAACCGCTGCCCTGCACATCCATCACACTCAAGGACAAGCGCATGGTTTGGGTAGTAAGCTTGGTGGTAGCCTAAATAAATGCAGAAAACATATGGAAACTAATCAACAGCCATATCCCATTTATCTGTTACAGTAACTCTTAAAACTGTTCCATAAGAGATGAGGAGTCAACGGTTTTGAGTTTGGAAAACTGGAGTAAGCACGTTAATTAGGAAACCCAGTCTCAGTCATAGTATCTTACAACATTATGACAGCTTTCTCTTGGTGGTTAATTACATAATTAGAGATGCCAAGACCTGTGTTATGGGTATCTATTACTACACACATTTTCTTTGGTTATTTTTTTGGAGCAGCAGTGAGGAGAGTTAGAAATGTGCAGCAATAACTGCAAACCTACCTTTGGGAATAAATACAATTCTAAATTGTTTTGAATGTGAACCTGTAAAGATAATCAGCTGGTTTGCAGAGCTCCAACATAAATCTTGCTGTTGATTAGTTGTGGTTCCTAATTAAATCTCACCTAATTATCTCCCCCTAAGACAGTCTTGTCTTCTGTTAATTTCCTATTTCTTTTTTCTTTCTCACTGGCTCTTCTCAACTTCTTCTGAGTTTTCTCTTTTTTCTCTTTTATTGTAGCTTTCCCCTTTTAATCCATCTTAACTCTGTTCTCATCTCTTTATCTATTCTATGAGTGCATTTATATATCATCTTCATGTGTCTCGGCTCTCTGCATGAATGAAAGATTCCATTAGGTGAAAACAATTTAGCAATCATGACAGCAGTTTGATTAATTAGCCAACACTCTCAGTGAGGAGAAGCCACACAGTGAGACCATCACCCTCAAGAAGATTCAGATGAATGCTGTAAAGGTTATATAGTTGAAATAATGATGAAGTTGTTAATGCATTAATGTGGGCTGCTTCCACCTACTATCTACCTGCTCTGCTGAGCATGTTTGTCTTTGCACAGAATCCAACATAATATCATCATTTCGAGCTGATGTCACCGAGTGCAGCTGTTCTCCTCCCACTCCTCAGTAGCTGGCCGTGACTTTACATCAACTCCTGACAGCTTAAGTTCCACCCTTTGTCTTGCCAGAAATTTAAATTGACTTAGCTTAGTGCCTCCAAAGCACACTGAGAAGCCTCCGGAGATTTGTTTCTCTCTGCTGTCCAAGTTATTTATTGTGACAGAGATGTTGCTGTTTGTCTGACTTCTAAGAGGACATTGTAAATTAATGACTTGTGCTGTAAATGTGCCACACCAAGTGAAGCAGTACATACAGTATATATACAGATATAATTGTATATATAGGGGCAATGTAGCATTCCCTTTCTAAAAACATCACTCTGGAAACATCTGGATTGCTGGACTTTTGGGAGAGTTGTCCCATTGTTGTCTAACATAGGATTAAAGCTGCTCAATAGTCTGCTTTGTAATTTTTTGTTGCATGATGTGCCAAATGTTTTCAGTTGGTGAAATGTCTGAAATGCAGGTAGACCACTTCAGTACCCAGAATCCTTTAATGCAAAGCCATAATTTTGCAGTAGATGCTGTAGTTTGGTAGTAGTTTTTTAGTATTATTTTGCTTAAATTGCCTTTTCTTAAAAAGATGAGATGGATGGGAGCATATGTTGCTCTGCATACCCTGGGTAATGATAGTGCTTTCCCAGATGTCCAAGCCTCCACTGGCACTATTACACCCTCATACCATCAGAGATGGAGGTTTTTGAATTGAATGCTGATAACAAGCTAGATGCTCTCTCTCCTTTTAGTCCGGACTATGCAGTGTCAGTGTTTTATGAAAAAACAAACAAACAAACATTTCCATTTGTCGTTTAAAATGGATTGAGACAAAGTGGAAAAGTGTTGTCAGACAATGTTTCTGGAACATGTTTTTCTTTTGTATAATATAGTTTCAACCTGCATTTGTAAGTGGTATGACATGCTGTGTAATTTCTGGAAGAGTTCCTGCGCCTTTGCAGTGAAAAAGAGATGAAAAATACAAGTGAAGACAAATTTGAATCACTTATTTTAGCAGCTGTATGAAGCTATTTGAATGGAGACAGAGATGTAGATAAAGTTCAGCTTTTTCATCATCACTGAATGTCACTACTAAATGGCAGCTTTGACCCAAGTAGCCTCATGGATAAAGCTGTAAGTTCTTCAGAGTGGAGTGATTGACAGCTGAGTGGTAAAGTGGAAGGCGGTAGATGAAAAACAGCCTCTGTTAAGTCTAAGACTTTTTGCAGCATTGTCTTGCAAGGTTTTTTTTAGAGCTCATACCAATTGTCTTTCTGACTCTTTCCTGTCATCCCTCTTTCTGCTGTCAGCATCAGAAGTACTGTCTCCAGATCATTTGGTGCCCCTGGTGAGACATTCACTGGCAATGTGATATTTTAAGTCTGACTTTATCTAGTCACAATTATAGTTTGTGTCATGCCATCTAGACTATATATATATTTCTTACATCAGAGTCACTGTGTATTATTGTTACAATAAAATAAATTCATTAACAGACCAAACCTCATTTGTAGACGTCTTACTTTGTCATGCAACTTTATGGCAGACAGATACAGTGGTGTGAAAAAGTGTTTGCCAACCTTCCTGACTCTATGTTTTTGTATGTTTGTCACACTTAAATGTTTCAGATCATCAAACAAATTTAAATATTAGACTAAAATAACGCAAGTAATCATAAAATGCAGTTTCTAAATGCTGGCTGGCTAAATCACCCCAAGACCACAGCAACAACTCCAAATCAACATCCAAAGAACTGCAGGCCTCACTTGCCTCAGGTAAGGTCAGTGTTCATGAATCCACCATAAGAAAGAGACTGGGCAAAAATGGCCTCTATGGCAGAGTTCCAAGACGAGAACCACCACTGAGCAAAAGGAAAATAGACTCATCTCAGTTTTGCCAGAAAACATCTTGATGATCCCCAAGACTTTGGGGAAAATACTCTGGACCGACGAGACAAAAGTTGAACTTTTTGGAAGGTGTGCGTCCTGTTACATCTGATGTAACAGTAACACAGCATTTCAGAAAAGGAACATCATACGCAGAGTACCACTACCAATCACTTTTTCACACAGGACCATGTAGGTCTGGATTCCCCCCCCCCCCTTAATAATACAAACACCTAATAAAACAACTTTATTTAGAAACAGCATTTTGTGGTTAATTGTGTTATCTTTGTTTAATATTTAAATTTGTTTGATGATCTGAAACACTGACAAACATACAAAAAATAGGCAATCAAGAAGGGGCAAATGCTTTTTTACACCACTGTATATGGTAAAGTACAGCTGCACACACAAGTAATGAATGTGGCCTACCTCTGCTGTCGTCTGCATGTTGTCAGTGCTGTTAAGTCAAGGTCCATCTCATATGACGCAGAGATCTCCACTTCCTGACACTTGGATCTCGTTAATTCTACAAAATATGTGGTGCAACAAGTTTGCCTGATGAGTAACTGAGCAATAAGTGTCAAAAGTAGCACGGATTAGGGCCAAATGCCTCTATCACATGTGTGAATAGCCATATATTTAAATATTGTTTGCGTTCATAAATTATTTCCATACTAGCAAAATAGAGAGGATGGTATTGGTAATGTATGCTTTTGGAACTTATACATAATCAATAGGGACTTGAGAAGCTGTTTATCGTTTGCTTTGTTTTTTTCAGCTATTTACTTACTACTGGAACAGTGATAGTCAAGTAGAGAAGACAATGCTGTGATTTGTTTCTATCAGTTTTGAACTTGAGTTTTGTCTAATGTATCTTGAATAAATTACTATTGAAATCTGTGTAATATTATAAAGTAAATATTTTGTGTTTCAGAAATTGCTGTGACTTATTTTAGAATTTAAAATTAGAGGTGAATAATGTGTTTTCTATCCATTTCTTGTAGGTTATGTGAATACAATGTCAAATCTGTTTAATATTTTACATATATTGTTGATTTAAGATTTATCATTTCTGTAATTTGAAGGTTGAGTTCTGGAATGTTAGATTTAAAATTGATCTTGCTTTTGATGAATGACTCTTTGTAAATATTTGAAAAAGTGATTGTTGAGCATGACATATTTCAAAGTAGCAATAACACACTGCTGTCAGAGAATGACAGTAATTAAGAACTGCAGAAACACAAAGAGGAATGTGTGTCCAATCCATTCAGTCACACTTACAACAAGAAGATCCGTCAGGAGATATTGGAGAGGAGAATACGAAAGAACCAGAAGTACCAGATAGCCTGAGCAGAGGACACAGCAACTCAGAAAGTATAATGAAGAGCTTTATAGCCCATCACTTGTGACACAGAAACAGGGCTTTTGGTTGGAGTGTTTTCAGCTAATCTACAGTTTTCTTGATATTAGTTTAAATATAAAGTCTTTCAGTTGAAATATTAAACAGTGAATTACAGAAAATACAGTTTATAAATTTTAAAATGTGACAGCTACACCAATTATTTAGCTAGAGCAGGTCTGATGGCATTAACCAGACACTTTGTCTTTGAATGTTTTTGAGAGTTTCAGCTTTTGATATGATCAACAATAAATACAAATTTATTGATAGTCTATTTGTTTTGTTATTTCTCGGTTTTCTTGGACTAATGGCACAACTGCTTTTACGGTATTCCGTTTTATGAAGAATGCCATATGCACTTTATGAACAATGTGTATCTTATTTAATGAAAGCAAGTCTACTGTTCATTGTTATCTTATTATTGGAGTTCAGATGATAAAAAGAAAAACCAGGTAAATAAAGTTTTTTCTGTCATTTTCTCTAGATGCAAACAATGACTGCAGAAATTCAAGACAAACTGTTTATACCTCATGTTTAAGTCAGCTGAATCACCTTTAGATTTAGTCCACTATGATCTTATGATATTTTGTTGAGTAAAACTAAGGAATTTTAAATACCTAAATTATGACTAAAACTAAATAACATCTTAGTCAAAAGACTATCACTAACACTAAAACAAAATTTGATCTCAAAAAATTCTAGAAAGAGTAGTTGTCAAACAGCTAACAGATCATCTGCAGAGGAATGGCTTATTTGAAGAGTTTCAGTCTGGTTTCAGAGCCCATCACAGCACAGAGACAGCCTTAGTGAAGGTTACAAATGATCTTCTTATGGCCTCTGACAGTGGACTCATCTCTGTGCTTGTCCTGTTGGACCTCAGTACAGCGTTCGATACTGTTGACCATAATATTCTATTAGAGAGATTAGAGAATGCTGTAGGTATTACAGGTAGTGCGCTGCAGTGGTTTGTATCATATCTGTCTAATAGACTTCAATTTGTTCATGTAAATGGAGAGTCCTCTTTACACACTGAGGTTAATTATGGAGTTCCACAGGGTTCAGTGTTAGGACCAATTCTATTTACATAATATATGCTTCCCTTAGGCAGTATCATCAGAAGGCATAGCATACAG
>VURO01035426.1:58026-79277 GCA_015108175.1 Pelvicachromis taeniatus | reverse complement strand
ATGTGCTGGCATTTCTCCTGCGGTGTTGCTATCAGTGTGTGAAGAGTGGGAGAAAAGGGTTGCATTGACAGTCCAGCACAATGGGCAGCACATTGAACACATTTTATAAGTGGTCAGAAACTTGTAAATAACTCATGAAAGAATAAAGTTACGTTGAAACTAAGCACACCATTGTTTTTCTTGTGACATTACCAATAAGTTTGATGTGTCACATGGCCCTCTTCCTATTGGAAAAAAACAAAAGTTGTATCCAAGATGGCCGACTTCTAAATGGCCACCATGGTCACCACCCATCATGAGGAGTTTGCCCCCTCACATATACTAATGTGCGACAAACAGGACTTTAATATCACCAACCATTCCCATTTTATTAAGGTGTATCCATATAAATGGATGACTGGGTTTGCATCAGAAGCTCGTGAGGGTGGTCTCTGCCTAGGCAGCTACCTTTGGAAAAACTCTATTATTTTCTCCCAATTCTAATGGTTGCCAAACCATGTTGTTATTGATATATGCTGATATAAACACAAGTTCTTATGAAACCATATATTTCTGCTCATGCCCAACTCAGTTCTTTAAATAAAAGAACGAATGATGCTTTGGTAGTTTTTTCTTATAATTCAGGAAATGGCCAGCTGAGGTCCTGTTTTGTGACTTCTCACTGCATTAAGCTAAGGCGAGAAAGTGGCATTAATCTTCTCATCTGACTCTGGGTGATAAAATTAACTGTTTTTTTGTTGTTGTTGTTGTTAATGTGTCATTTAATATAGTGTCTTAGGCTGTTGTTCAAGCATGTCTACCTCATGGAAATGCACAAATACAATTCTTCTTTTGCTAGTTTTTAATAGAGTACTACTCTCTGTATGCACATTTTTTTCCTCAGTGTTTAATTGTATGCAGTATCGTGTGGCAGCTCAGGTTGTTTAGAGAGCAGAAACTGTAAGAAGTGTTTCCAGCTCCTCCTCACAGAGCGTCTCTCTTGTTGTTCCCTCTGACAGCAAGGGATATAAAAAGATACCTGGAGTGTTTTACAGCCAATTTTGTTTACAAGACTTGCTCACAGTTCAGATAGAGTTGCAATCTGAGCCACAATATATTCTCATATCACGTAGTATAGTGAAAGCCAGTTGAAGCTGGAGTCTTGAGGTTTTTTTTATCTAGCCTTTTGAAGTCAGTTAATAAGCTGGTAAGAAAAGCTTTTTCTGTAACAGCGGTTTGTAAATTTGATTGTGTGCTGTTTGTTTTCTCCTGTCATGTTTGTCTGCATAGAAAAAGTTCAAATGCCAAAAGATTTGTGACAAGGGAAGCTCCACATATCCTTCATCTCTCACTTCCCATCATGCCTTTGTTCCATTTTTATGTATTTGTTTTTTTGTTTGTTTTTTTAATGACATTTCTGTTTTCAGTATCTGTAATGTATAACATTAAATTTTTGTCCATGCATTTCATCACGTGTGTTGTCATCTTTCATTTTGTTTCCATCCATCATTACCGTTTTCGTATCACAGGAGGAGGACATATGCTTTTCTATACTTTTCCTACGAGACAAACCAAATCAGTCCCTCCCTGTGTGTCTGATCACCCAGTGCTGACTCACTGTTCTCTGTGTGGTGTGTCTCTGTGCCTGCGTCCCTCCACCAATGCTAGGAGGAGAAGTGTCTGGACTTTGCTCTGTCCTGCACTGGCTGATTAGCCGCTGTTAGAGCAAAAGAAAAGCGAGCCTTGAGCTTGGTAAGCCTGTTTAGAGAAAGGGAGAGCGAGTGCAGACAGCCTGTGGCCGCTGCAGTCTTTGCATGCCCCTTTGCTTGGCTGCTTTACTCCCGCATGGCTTTAATCATGGCCTCCTATTAAATGCATTGCAGTGTATAACTGATCACAGTAAAGGGTGCATATTTATGGATCAAACAACTCTCCTGTGCTAACCATCAGACCATTCAAAGTTGATACAAAGGTCAGTGAATCATAATCACAATGGCTGTGATTATGATTCACTGATTATGATTATGAACCAGCTTCTTAAGGAATGAACTGCAGGGTTAACAGACTTCACATGTATGTATCATTTTTAGGTTTAGGGGTGGAAATGGTGTTGAAATACACCCACAAGGGGACGGCACATTTTATTGACCTGGAATTATAAGTAGCGTATAAACTTTGAATACAACCTAGCATGTGGAAAAAAGACAAATAAATGGTTTAGCGTTTAAATATGTGTTTTCCAGAGCTCGTGCTGTTAACATTCATACATTTGTCAGACTAATTTAGATTCAAGGCTAAAGACATTTTGAATTCGGGTGAATAGTTGCATTTAAAAGGTGCCCAAAGCGATATTTTCTACTAAGAAATGATCACTTCATGTGAAAGAGGTTGCTCATAGTATCAAAGATTATCACCTAACTGAAGCTCCAGTCAGTTCTGTGCAGTTTCAGCTCACTGTTTTGGTTTTACTGGCCTTAGTTTGGCCAAGCTAACTGTTACTTTGTGTTTTCATTGGGTGTTAAATTGCTTTAGCAATAAAATGTAATTTTTAAAAGTACATTTGTGTGCTTATAAAAGTAAGGCTGGCACTTAAAAATTCCTCTGTTTAATTCAGTGCTATTTATTTGGCATCTGTTTAAAGCAAAGCATCTGAAGGCAGGTATGTTTATAAGGTAAAGACTGAATAACATTACAGAGTGGAATAAAAAAAAGAAATGAATCAGGTTCAGGGTCTGCTGCTGTACTTGTAAACATTTAATGTTTGGAGCTACTGAACCTTTAATCTCAGGTCAGATCAACTTGGATTTGTCAGCTTGAAAATTGAAACTGTTAAACTGCAAAGAACCTGCCACACAAATACCAGCCTGATAAAGGGTACATTTACAGGGCTGGGTATAGTCCAATCACTTCCTTCTAGCCAGCTTGTCCTAGTGGCCACTCATTGTATTACAGACAAGGATTTTTCACATAAGCCACAATTATAAAAGTTTATAAAGTATTTACTGAAGACCACTGACTGCAAACAAGGCTAGGTTTTAGTTTTTTGGTCAGGTCTTCTTCATCTGCTGGTGATGGTTTAACAAGCATAGAAGATGTTAAACTTCAACATCTCCCAGAAGAAAGTTTATGATTTCAGTGTAAAGCCTGACCTGAGACCGAACCTTTGAGCAGGCCAGCAGGGATAGTGATATGGAGTTCTCTTTAATGGATCCAGCATGACATGTAAGAGGCATCCACACTGGAAGAACTGGCAGTGATGATAGTGTAAAAGATGAACTTATCTTCCTGGTCAAATGAAGCCTTTAAGAGGACATGAAACACCACACATAAAAAGGCTAATTTACATCACAGAGCCCTGCTCTGATTTAACACTGACTGTGACGCAAGTCCCAATTCATAAAATTCTTTACAAACCTGAACATTGCAGCTAACAGTGGGATTTTCCCATTTCAGTGCATCTAGCCAAACGAGACAGTGAAAGCAGACAGCATATTCTGGGTTTCTTAACATAAAACTCATTGTTGCAGCCAGGGACAGCACAAAAGTGTCCCTTTTTTAGTCTTCGTGTCATTATTTTTCTCGGAGTTACCGATTCTATGAGCTCAGTCACTTATTTTAGGAATTTGTCATTTTTGGCTCCTTTTTACGGGTCAAAAAGGAGGATTATTCAGAGTGTGCTCACTGGCTAAGGACGTGTGTGGTTTGAACATGTTCTCCTCAAGGCTTCACAAAACAATTGGTGATGTCACAATCACTATGTCCCTCTTTTATAATATCCCTGACAATAATGTGGGAAGCAGAGGTGACAGAATATCAATGACATTCAGCACCTTCAAGCAGCGACAGGCAAAATAACTGCTGATGACATAAAGTGGGTTGTGAAGTCTCACATTCTACCCGAATGACACTACCAATGAGAGTGAAGGATACTGACATATGATGGAATGCTTTTAATGTTCACTAGTGACCAGTCATCAGTGATAAAGCCACAGGCACCAAGCAAACTGCTTTCAGTGTGGACGCCCCGTTAAAGTCTGAATATTCTGCCACCTGCTACTAAAACTTCATCAATCCTTTTTTAAAACCGGCTCTTGCAAGCTATCACACTTTGTCTTAGTGCCAAGTTTGGTGTAATAAATAAACAGGCTCCTCGGGCTAAATCAAATTTGAAATATGACTGGTCAGGTTTAATGTGCATGCTCATGCATGACTGTGGCATGAAATATTTTGGGTATCCTCCTTTAGATCACGTGTGGATCCTGCTTGCACCCATAGTTGGCCTTTGACTCATGTGACATTTACTATAGTAATTTCCGAGCCTGATGTTTATCCTGCTAACATCACTAGCTTGTTTTATCACGTCTTTTATCACTTTTTTAAACTTCCTCTTTCTTGCACTGTATTTGCAGTGCACACAGGGAACTAAAGGTCTGCTAGAATCGGCTGCACTCTCTCCGCTCCTGTCCACCTCGTGTCCTCAGGGGAAACCTCAGAATGCTCATTCCTGCCCAGAAACCAGCCCAGCGTTGAACTCTGACCCCACATCGGAGTTTTCTAAAGGCTGCAGGGCAAACCATACGGCCAGCTCCCATGGCGATACTTCTCGTCCACGTCACACCAAAGCTTGCTCAAAGAAATGCAAACGAGAGGCTCTGCATATTCCCAACCCTGCATTTGATGTCTCTGTTGCCCCTACCTCTCCAGACGCTGCCCCTGGCTCCAAAGCCAGGAGCCACAAAGGAGGCAGCCTCGCCCCGTTGCACTGACTGTCTTGAATGATGTTTTTCATCAGTCAAACACTGTTTGAGGCTTGCATGCTGTAAACACAGTCAGATCCAAGTTATATAATTTTTCTTTTTGGTCATTTCTGTTGGCTCTCTAAAACTCCAGAAGCATTA
The DNA here is from genome assembly GCA_015108175.1 of Pelvicachromis taeniatus. Classification (NCBI taxonomy): domain Eukaryota; kingdom Metazoa; phylum Chordata; class Actinopteri; order Cichliformes; family Cichlidae; genus Pelvicachromis; species Pelvicachromis taeniatus. Next base: position 74,400 of record VURO01035426.1, on the reverse strand, counting down.
AAGATGGTTGGCCATTGAGTAAGACAATCACAGTGGAAATAGGACAGATTGGATGAAGATGATTCTAGATGCAAAGTAGCACCGGTGTAGAGAAAAGCTCTAAGAAGGGCTGCGAGCCAAATGTTTTTTGATGATTCTTGTGTAAAACAAAGACATTTACCAGCATGTCAGATTTCACCAAATTTGTGAAACAGTGGCTTTAATGTATCAACTCGAAAGGCTTTGTATGGAGGATGAAAGCTCTGAATTTTGTATATCTGTAAAGAGAAGAGTTGCTCTTTAAGGGAAAATCCACCCAAAAATGTTCACACTGATAGGATCATCTCAAGCTGCACAGGCAGTGATTAATGGAACAAGTTGCAGGACTTGAGTTTTTCTGTCGACATGTAGACAAAAGCACTTTCTGTGGGCTAATCACCTGTTTAGCTCACTGGGTTAAGAGGCAACCCCTATGCTGCAAGACATGTCTTCCCCTGGTCTGTCTCCCAGGCTTCCTGTCTTCTCTTTGCTCTCCTATTACAGTGTAATCCATGTAATCTGGTACAGAATTTATATAGAGTAAATCATTTAGTTATCAGTGGTGACCACAGCCACCACAGACTAAAGTTTGGCCATCCCTTCTGCCCAGTGGGTGTCAAATGGCAATTTTTGGAACATTTTTAATTGAATGATTAAAAATACTCGTAATAAGCTTTTGTTTCAGTTTTACTGTATGGAATTCTACTATTTTATTTTTCTGTTAACACTTTTAAAAACATTTTTTTAAATGTTTTACATAAAAATGCTTGACATGAGTCCTCGTGGCGTACTTTTAGATGGCATTCAAATGATTAGGAACGATTTGGTACATTTGGTTTGCAAACATTTGGTACTGCAACAATTGTAAAATGCGGAAACAAGAACTAGAAATAAGTTCTGAGCTCAACCTGGCCTCCTCTTTAAAGCTCTCTGGCTCTGTGGCTGCTTCCACTGGGTTTCAGTGGAACCCGAGGGTACTAGATGTAGAGACCGGGACATGACTGAACTCTACACACTTGGTTTTTTCACCCTTTTCCACATTTATAATAATTCAGACAAAGATGAATTTGGTCCACCGACTTTAGTGACATTCAATATTGGATTAATGATTCAAATCTATATGTAAAACAACTGTTTTCACTGAAGGTGATGACTTTATGTGAGCAAAATGAGCAAAATGTGAATGTTGTTGTGGAGTTTTCCATTGACCTTGCACGAACAGCACAGTGGATAAGATGTAAATCAGTTTCGTGGTGTGTACCGTTGTTCAGATCTTTGTGCTATAAAATGGAACTGAGTGCAACTGCATGGTCATTCATGACTGAAAGATGTATTTTATATGTTTCTTTAAATCAAACACTACATTACACCATCTCAACGCACCTTTTTGTACAAAAGCAGTGTTGTGTTTCAAAAATGAAACGGCATTACTGATGCCCCCTTGCATTATTATCAACATCAAAATGATTTAAAGCTCCTTTTCACAAGTCCACCTCCTGCTCACACACCTTGAGTCAGTAATAGCAATACCTGATCTCTTCTCCTTTCCCTAAAATTGTTTTTCTTTTTGCACTTTGACAAATCTGAGACTTGTGTGAGTGGAGGATGTACTGGTTTGTTCTCAGGTGAAAGCTTTAGTTTAGGTATTCAATATGCAAGTTCAATGTGACATGTGTTCACACACATTGTGACCCAATTGCAATAGCTGCACAAAAGTGCAATGACCCCAACTATCACATATCCTTCTGTAGTTCACCTAAAGAGTGTCTGTGCAGCATCTGCTGTCTCAAAAGTCACCCCAACACCCTCAGTGATATCACTAAGTGAATGCGAGTGATCCATTTATTAGGAGAAACATACTGTACTGTATTTGTACCAATTGTAAGGTAAATAAAGACAATGCTCCTGTCAAAATAAAGGAAAGAAAAATACAACTCAGTGAACAATCTGTTTATTTTTTAAGCTGAAGTACTTAAGCTGACCACAAGGTGGCACTGGTGGTCCATGAGCAAAAACTGGAGTCAGCAAATCAGTCAGTGAGCCACTGTTTGGCCATCTACATGTTTGTCCTCCTCTCAGACGTTTAAACCTGAAAATAATCCAAAGATATTTGTCTTGTTTGTCTCTTTTGCAATGTCAGAAAAGATCACAATACCACATCTGTCTTTCCCAATTAGTTCAAAAATAAATATAGTGTAGAGATTTTCAGGTACACGTGGAGCTATGTGCTATGTGACGGCATTACATAACAGGTTGTTCAATACAAAGTGTGAAACTTTTCTGTACTGAATGATTAAATTCTGTTTTGCAGAAATGTGAAACAAGCATCAGAAGCTTTTTTTTTTTTTTTTAAATTTAGGTCTCAATTCTACGGTGGCTGGAAAGTGCAAGTCACATTTACAACATCAACAACAAAATAACGTTTCAGAAAACAGTTTTACATAAAAAAAAAACAAATTAAAAAAATTGACAATCAGAAACCTGATTGTCGACACCTGGAATACCAGAAGGTCAATAGCAGAATAAGCTGTACACAACTTCACTTTAATAGATTTAACGTTTGCTGTTCAACAGAAAAATCTGTTTTCCTTTCAAATGTGGCACCATTTATGGGGAAATAAACAGGCTTTCTAACAGAATATGATTTATTGTAAACAAGCATTATTACAAAGGAATAATCAACCAAAAACTGATTTTCTAACTTTTGTGCTAAGTTTATATTATATTCCAGTCAGCGTCAGTTCTTTCTCCCTTTGCATCTGCCCATTTACTATTGCTAGAAATCACCCACATTGTTGTGCTGATTCATGGTCAAATTAATTTATATATTATGTTTGAATGAACATACAAAATCTGTAAGCATGGAAAAGGTTTTGAAACAGAATGTTTCTATTTAAGGCATTTTAGGCATCTATTTTAGGTAGCACGGTGACACGGTGGTTAGCAAGTGGAGGATGTACTGGTTTGTTCTCAGATGAAAGCTTTAGTTTAGGTATTCAATATGCAAGTTCAATGTGACATGTGTTCACATACATTGTGACCTAAATTAAAAAAAAAAAGCTTCTGATGCTTGTTTCACTGAGTTCAATTCCACCATCAGGCCTGGGTCTTTTTGTGTGGAGTTGGCATGTTCTCCCCGGGGACTCCGGCTTCCTCCCACAGTCCAAAGACATGCACTTAGTGGGGATAGGTTAATTGAAAACTCTAAATTGCCAATAGGTGTGAATGCGGGAGTGACTGAGTGTGACTGGTTGTCTGTCTATGTGTGTTAGCCCTGTGACAGACTGGCGACCTGTCCAGGGTGTACCCCGCCTCTCGCCCTAAGACAGCTGGGATAGGCTCCAGCGCCCCCCGCGACCCTGAAAAGGATAAGTGGGGGGCGATGGATGGAACTCATTTATACTCCAAGTTATTTTTCACTGATTACTATAAAACACAAAGAGTGTAAAAGATGTGATGTCACCTAATGGAGTTGTCAAGTCCTATTTTGAAGCCTTAAGATAAGAATTTTGGCCGTCACCACCTTGGTTGCTAAAAACCACATTTGATGAGAAGGAGAGTCTATCTGTGTAACTGCAGGTTATTACGTAGCGACTTTTGACATTAGTCAAAGAGTGTGCAGCTACATAACATGGATAATCCTCTATCCATCCACCCATCCATTCTCAGCCACTTATCCTTTTCAGGGTCGCGGGGGGCGCTGAAGCCTATCCCAGCTGTCTTAGGGCGAGAGGCGGGGTACACCCTGGACAGGTCGCCAGTCTGTTGCAGGGCTAACACACATAGACAGACAACCAGTCGTACTCACAGTCACTCTTGCATTCACACCTATGGGCAATTTAAAGTTTTCAATTAACCTATCCCCACAAATGGACAATTTGTGGATAATCCTCTATTAAAATAAAATGCAATATGAACCAAAACAAGCAATTGAGCCCATAACCTTAGCAGGCAAGTGTTTAAAGAGGTTAAAATAAAAAGCTGTTTTTGTAGACTTTTTGCAAACTTGCAAACTTTTTGTCAAAAATTTGCGAAGTGCTTTTTTTTTTTTTTTAAAACAACACAAATCAGATCAGAATAGAGAAAAAGAATTTCTGATACTCATAAAAGCAAATTGTTTTTTCTTTATACGAAGGATATACAAAGGATGGATATACAAAGTCCTCACATAGTTTCCAAATGTCAAGAACTCTAGTGAGAAGTATCATCAAGAAATTCAATAGACAACTAGCCTGGCAGAGGTAGGAAGTAATAATATTTGAAAGAATCTGGAAAGAAAGCTAGTTAGAGATGTGCCTGAAGACGCTAGAACAACGGCTGAGACGCAAGCGAATGACTCAGCCAAGTTGAAAATTGGAGTCTCAAAAATGACAACCAAAAGAACCTTGCACAGGAATGGACTATGAGGTTGCAGACCAAGAAAAACGTAACTTTTGCAGATGAACCACCTTCAAGCCTGACTGAAATATGCTAAAGACAACCTGGAGAAAGATTAAGCATACTGGAAGCACATCTTTTGGTCAGGTGAGACAAAACTACAGCTCTTTTGTCACAGAGATGCTGCTTATATTTGAAAACAGTACTGAAAAAGGTCCTTGGTGCTTTACGAAATGAACTGTACCGAACTGTAAAATCCTTGTCCCTGATCTTTATACGAGAAGAAAGACTGACATCCTTGGTGCATGGATCCATTGTCAGGTTAAAAAGTTTTAAATTACAGCTGTACAAATTCACTGTGTGTGTGTACGAGTTACTGTGAACTTGAATGAAAATGCTAACAAAAGACTAACTATGGTTTCAGAATTGTCTGAACTGCAGATATGACCAGTCAAACATTATCATCTCTTTAGGCCCCAGGACGGTTTTTAAAAATAGACTTTAACCGGAAAAAAAAAGATTCCTAAATTCATTTAGTAACAGATGTAAAACTGTGAGGGTCACAATGAGCAATCTTACCAGAGTTTAATCTAAGGATATTGTTGATAAAAACTATAAATGGGAAATTCAAGAATTTGATGTACATTGATGTAATGGAAACTGCAACTCGTTAATTTAGGAATGGTAAAGAAATGTTAAAAAATTCTGTGATTCAAAAGATCCAGACTTAAATGTTAATGATAAATAGACTGGTACTGATACCACAGGCTGTTGGAAACAGACTTCAAAGACATGGGATAAATGGTAAATGGACTGATTCTTATATAGCACTTTTCAACTCTACCGGAGTACTCAAACCGCTCTATACAACATGCCTCATTCACACCCAATCATACAAGCACTATTTCTACACTTTTTTAGTGCTCTGGCACATTCATACTCCGATGCATCCATCGGAGTATGAATGTATGTTGCCCAAGGATATTTGGCATGCAGACTAGGGGCGCCAGGGATCGAACCACTAACCTTCCAATCAGCAGCTGACCTGCTCTACCACCTGAGCTACAGCCACCCCGTATCATTATAGACCCTTGTGGTCTTAGGTGAACAGAGACTGGGTTAACAAGAGGTTTGACTTTGTAGGTGCAATATTTCTAGGTGACAGTTTCTTTGAGTAAGTTTTCTCAAAAGAAGAGAAAAGAGGCCAAGAGGCCTGGGTGGAAAACTGAAGTTGGAGTGCATCTTCGGTCTGTTAGCCATTTATTCTGATTGGCTTTTGTTAATGTTAAGTTGAACTGACTGTTATCTGTTATCTGTTATCACTCTCCAAGGTACGAAACTATAGATGTTGATAGCCTTGAGATACTTCCAAAGGAAAAAAAACCTGTTGCAGAGAATATCCATGTTACGCCCATACTCCAGCCAAAACAACTGGGTGCTTCAAGAAGAAGGGTTGGATGAGACAACACACTGAAGGGCAGCTTCCAGGTCCTGATTCAGGTGTTCAGTCTGGCCATTGGTCTGAAGTTGGAAAGCAGAAGATACACTTATTTGTGCCCCCAAAGCTGCACAGAACACTTTGCAAGTGAATCGATGGCCCAGAAACAATGTCACCGGGTATACCCTGAAGTTACAATACATGTTTAACTAGGATTGCTGCAGTCTGGAATGCTGCTGGAAGTTTGGGGAGTGACAAAAAGTTAGCTGCACATTAGAAGGTTAGTGAAAATCCAGTCCTAACATTGATCAATAGTGTGAACATAGAAATAAGTGGGAATGAACTAGAGGATGAGCTAATGATTCAGGGATGCATTTCTCCATAGCTTTCCTTTCAGGATGTAACAGACTGTAAAGGCAACTAGTGGAGAGTGGCACGAGGTAGGAGGTCTATGGCACAGTCACATGCCTGCCTGGAGGGAAAGTGTCAGCATGGTATTTAAGGAAAGCTTCTGCTAAGTCATGATCTTCAGGGACAGTGATCAAATCTATAGTAGATCTCTGCGCGGGCATATTTTTAAATCCTACTTCTGTCAATCCCAATTCCACCCATTGATATCCAGAGCTTTCACATGACATAAAATGAAGGCAAAACAGGTCCTTTAGACTGTGGCATCCTTTGAATGTTTTCAAATTTAACTTAGCCAAAATGCCAGATAGCTGCTGTGCTATCATATGCATCAATCAACGTTTATTTACAGCTGCCAGAAGGGCGTAGAGTATGGCACCAACATGTGAACACACCTTTCCTTACAGGCCAAGTTGCACCCTCCACAGTGCCCTAGGCTGTAAGAGGCAGCTAATTTAAACTGTGGGAATGATTTACTGGAAAAACACTTGGTCAACTTTGCTGTTATGACACAACATTAATTTGACAATTTAATACTACCTGAACTTCTCTCGCCCTACACTGTAAATATTGGTGAGCTGCTTTACAAGTTGCCCCATTACAAATTAGATGCGCAACGCAGGCCTAATAATAATATGGTCCTGTATGTGTATTAATACACTGACCTAAAATTAAGTCATCTTTGCCTAAGCAACACATGAGTGAAATATGTGAGATACAACAAAAAAGTCAAAACGTGAAACAGTGGACATCAGTCGTTTCATATCTACATGATCATTTCTCGGTAATCTGTTTGTCCTACATGTGTCCAACTTACGAGGGAAGCAGGGCTCCTGTCTAATGCTATCCTCTGAAAAATGTCAAGACAAATTAGGTTACCGTCAGATTAAAGAAGCTGCCCTGTTTAATGAGTTCCTCAGAAGAACAAATAAATGTTTATGGAGAATCTCCCCCTCCTGTGTCGTTTATGGCAACTTCATGAAAATTGTTGCCAAGGAGATCCCCTCACCTTACTTAATGAGTGTGGTCTTTGTGTGTTGCGGGTTAAAACTTTTCATCACTCTTTACTATGAATTTACTTCTTGGCTCTGATAACATGTAATCACACTCTTTGGCTGACTCATTTAGGCGTGCAGCCCTCCTGCACCACTTTTCTTAAACAGCCAGAGTCAACATCAAGATCAAGGCCACAACAGACCAGTTATTTCATCATGTCATCATTACTGGTTTTACCTAAGGTTTAGCGTATATAGGTTTAAAGATTCTTGTTTTTTTTGTTTTTTTTAACAATTTATGTTTTCAGTAATTAAAAATGTAATTCTTTATAGGTTGACAAAGTGTAACTTCAAGCGGGTATAACTAATAATAACAATTTATGAAATAACATTTGAAAACAGTGTGACAGCGTTCTTAGATAGATAGATAAAACTTTATTAATCCGTCGTAGGATTTCCTCCAGGAAATTCAGTAAGTCTTCCTGAAGACTTTGATATATCATGTAAATCTGTCACTCCTCTAAGGTAGTTAGTATTAGCTTACTGTTTCGGCTGCTGTTGTACAGCTTTCCTGTTTTGCTTCAGTCTCCCAGCATAGCTCAGTCTAAAGCACTGATCATCAACTGGCGGCCCGAGCCGTTCAATCCGGCCCGCGACTGGAAATCCAAAATTGTGAGGATCAAAAATAAAATAGTGGTCCACACTTTTAAAAGTGCTCTATAAATAAAGTTGACTTAGCCTAACTGAGTTGAGGCAAAATATCTATCACTCCTAGTGGCTGACTGTGGTATAGGTGATGGGAGCCTGAATCAAATGCCTTAAGTTTAGTAATGAAATGGAAGAAGTATAAACATTAAACATAATGTTAAGCCAAAATTAGATTTTTATTTAATTTTAAAGGAGACTGTCTGGTAAAACTCTGGCCCTCTGACAAATATAGTTGATGACCCCTGCTTTAAAGCCACAAGAAGACCGACACCAGACTGATATAGAGAAATGAATAAATAAAAAGACAATATTATTGAAAATGTCACGTCTGTTAGCTTGTTAGTTCCTGGACTTGTCTATTATTCATTCTAAAATAGACTTCAACTATGTTTACATTTAACCAGGATCAGTAACGGTGCATGGTACTACTGATAGGCACCAGTCTCGTTTCTGTAGAAATACAAGACAACAGGAAGATAAGAATAAAAGAGCATATTGTGTACAAGCTGTGGCACGTTTAGAAATTTAGATCTTTATGTGTGTGTGCGCCTTTAAGCCAGGCAGACTCTGTTTCAAACTAAAAAGGCCAGTTTGAATTGGCAGTTTGTTGTTGCCTCACTGACACGCTTAAATAATGCGACCAATGGTGCAAACTCACTAACCATGGAGGTGAAAAGATTCATAAAAGAATCAATAATTAATAAACAACAAATTAATAAACAACAATCTAGACTGCAGTCTTTGTATAAATGCACCCGTGTACTCACCCCGTGGTGACTGAGTGAGTTGAGGACCGGGTGACGCAGTGCACCATCGGTCACTGAGCGTGCAATTTTGGGTTCCTCACTGCAACCCTCTGTTTCAGAAAAGGAAGAGCCTTCGCCTGGCTCCCTCACCTCCCCTGCTATGTTGGTCTCCTGGTGAACAGGGCTACCACTAGACTTGCTCAAGGTCTGGAAGGTCTTTTGGCTATTGCAGGTGTCCACACTGCTGGATGACGGGGAGGTGGTCGGGCTGTGTGGGTCTCGGTTACAGGCGAGTTGTTCCTGCAGGGTTGAAGCCAGGAAGTCCACTGGGCAGATTAAAGGTTTCCTCTGAAAACCTGAATATAGAGAGACACCGGCATCTCCACAGGGAAGGCCATCTGCAGTCAGACTCTCTGGTGGGTTAAAAAGAGAACAGAAGAGATTTTATTAACAAATTTAATAAAATCAGCAAATGCATTTACTAACTATTTGATAACAGCTGCAATTTGGGAGCCATTCATGGTCAATACTAAACAAAGCTATTACAGCAACTGTATTTACTGCTTCAGAAGGCTTTTCCAACCTGCCAATAAAACTGTATTTGATACTTTTATCTTTGAAAACTTGCCAGATTGTGCTTATTTAAAGCAGGGGAAAATGATATAAATACCATTATAGACCAACAGTCATTGGTCACTAATACTGATAGAGTGTCTTGAATGCCACATTCAGCATTGCGGTGTGCCACACTGCTTTCTCTACCACATCTACTCTGTCAGATACAATCTGAGAGTAGTTTTAGTACCCTCTGCTCCGGGCCTCTTAGACTCGTCAATCCTGATCAGCTTCTTCTTCGCTTTCCGGGTCGAGTTGACCAGCTTGTGGAGCCTCCTGAATGTGACAGATTCCTCTTGTTCGTTGTCTGACAGGTCACAGGGCTGATGGAATAGAATAGTAAGAACTGGATTAATAGAGAACATTCGCAAGGTGAACAACACGTTGGCTCTGAGGCCTAATATTTTCAATAGGTCAGAAGATATTATTCAACACTTTTGCTTTTTAGGTTTGCACGTATACTATAGCGTGCAAACCTAAAAATGTAAGTTATCTTAATTACTCTCATTTCTAGTAACTCAGCAGCGTAGCAGCTGTGGATGCTTTGCAACTATCTGCTGTAGAAGCGTGTAGCTTAATATAAATATGTGGTAGGAAACCACAGTGATGACGCTGAGGCCCCGTGCAAAGAGCTAACACATACACAGTGGGTCACAGCAGACTAAAAAAAAGCTTTCTATATACGGGAAATTAAATAGCTATCTGCTTGGAAATCACCTTAACCATTATCTGAAAATGTCAGTGGTGCATTTGCAGTCTTGGGTCGTGCATGTTGAGCATTCATCTGCTGACCAGAACATCAGCAGCATGTAGATCTCAGAATGGACATCATGAGACCAAATGAAAGCCGATTAGCAGCTTGAAATATACAATAGAAGTTCAGAAATAGAAGGAAAGATTTTTATTTAACAAAGGTCACATAAATACAAAAAAAAGAGAAAAGTGAGACTGATACGTATAGTAAAGAGAAACAGTCAGGCCATACAGACTAATGTGAAAAATGTGCCCTGAACCTGAGCCCCCTAATCACCCCACCCACGCATAAAAGAGCTGCAGCCTGCATAACAGAGCCCTGTGCTGAATCCACCCGCTCACCACAGCACAATAGGGGGTTAAGGCTTTGACAGCAATGAATAGAAGCTCGTCCAATGCCCTGCAGTTGGGAAAGGACCCTGAGCTGCAGGGCTTTAGAGGGGCCCTGGTTCATCATTGGGACAGAGCGAAAAAGCAGTGTTAATGCCTCAGCAGCGTTGGCACGGGTAAATCGGAGGCCCTCATGCACAACACAATGTCTGAAGTAGTGATTCAGCATTAAAAAGCAAATAAGATGCCCTCAGAGACTTACGTTACAGCTGAACGACTCATTTGTGGTGCTGGAGGGATCAGCGGACTCAGTGAGGTCAACCTTGCATGTCTGTCTGTTTTGTATCTCAAACTCCTTCAGCTGCAAAAAGGAATGAGCCTGTTAGTTAATGATGTCGATTTAGAGTCTATTATGAGTAGACAACATGTCAATGGGGAATTAATTCTGGAAAATGCAGTATGCAATATTTTATTATGAACTATAAATACTCCATGATATCAACTGTGCAGATTAAACCCTAGCAGTCTGACATGGATACAAAGTTTCCTATAATACGATGAGACTTAATTGTAAAATGTTTGTTTTTTTCCCCTAAAAGGTCAAATTATCACAGCAGGTGGATAATCTAAAGTTGAGTTTCACTGGGATGCACGACATCCTACCCGTGCCAGGGCTTCCTCTATGGAGATCATGTTTTCCTTCACCATCATCATCAGCTGAATTCGTTCCTCGTCACTCATCGTAACTTCACTGGCCACAAACCCGACATCATCACCTGCAAAAATTGGCAATGACACCTGACATGAAGAAGTGTGACGAAACACAACAAAATAAATAATCTTAATGTCCAAAAAATTTTTCTTTTTTCTTTTTTTTTTGGTACCTTTTGAAATCTGACGGACGACTCCCTTCTGTGGCTTCTTGAAACTCTGCCAAAAAGACTTGCTCTTTCGTTTTCCATCCCATTTTCCTATTACATATAAACCAATTTTAGTACAGGGAAAAAAAAAAAAATCTGATTCAAAGTATAATCACCACAAAATGATAAACAGGTAAACAATAAAGTGGTCTGGTAAGGGAAAGGATTCCTCCAGAATAAATAAATACACAAATCTAAGTGGTGCTTCTGAAAGATTAAGTGTGTAAATGAACACGTGAAAACTCCCATTTATTTAATATAGAATAAATGCATTCATTACAATAAAACAAAATATACCAGTCAAATGTGAACTTACCTCCCGATCCATCGTCCGAGCTGGATTTGTGAACCGGAAACCTAAAAATCAATGAAAAATATTCAGTTCATCAGAAAAGTTAAAAAAAAGAAATAATAAATCAAACTAAAGAACACGACACTACCTGCTGTCCAATGTTATTTTCTTCATCTTTTTTTTTTTTTACTGCTATCCCACCATTTCACCTAACAACTCAACTTGTCAGATTTAAAAATAATTACATTGAAAAAAACTGAAATAAAATTGAAAACAACAACAACAAAAACCCCACACTGTGCCTCAAGACACTAGCATCGCAGTAGAGGCAAATCAAAGCAGTCAAAACAGATGGAAGAGACTGGCTTGCTCTTGGCTGATGAACAACGATCAGTGCTCTGCGTCCATCGCTGGAACAATACAGCCCTGTTCTTGTCCGTTTGGGGTTTTGCAGCGGCGGCGGCGGCACTAACGTGGCCTCTGCATTCCCTGCACACTTTCACTCTCTCTATCTGTCTCTCACTCTCCCTTCATCTCTCTGGACTGTTTGTTTGTGTCCGTCTTTCTCACAGCCTCTCTCTGTTCACACTTGTTTGTGGTCATTCACTTTGAAACCAGATCAAGTTGATGTTTTTAAATCGGAAGTCGCAGGTTTATTCCTGATTAAAGACATATGTAATATTTTAAATGCTAACTTGTTTGTTTGTTTTGTTATTTATTCGTATATGTTGTGTGTCAGCCTGGTTTAAGGAGTCGTTACTGTATCCACAGTATGCAACCACTGTGCAAAAGTCTTATGCTTCTCAACTTTTCTTTATATTTGCTAGGAAAATTGGTAAACCGGTGCAGAAATTGAACGATTTGCAAAGAGAGTTTATTTAGGCCTGCGTCACGCTGCCGACCTGTGCAGGATATACCCCGCCTCTCTCCGCTGTGGTAGCTGGGATAGTCTCCAGCCCTCTGCAACCCTGAATTGGATTAGCAGAAGAGAATGGATGGATGCACGCACAATTTCAATGAGCTTCAAAATCGATACTTGGTATGACCACCTTTATTCTTTAAAAGCCTGAACTGTCTTAAGGCGTGCTTTCTTGTCATCTCTTTAACTAGTCTTCAGGAATAGTTCTCCGCAGTTCTTAAAGGACATTGAAAGCTCTTCCTTAGGATGTTGGCTGCCTTTCGTTCTGTTCTCAGTCAAGAGGATTCTACGCTGCTTGTTGAGTGGTTGAGGTCCTGATAAGGGTTCCATTGTGCGTTTTTCCATCCAGGTTTGCTTTTACCGGCTGTCAGTTTGTGATCATCATTGGATCAACATCTGACTGTTCTTCTCAAAGTTGAAGAAATCATGAACAAAGACCTCCAACATCACTGGCTGAAATGCAGATTACAAAAAATGACAGTTCCTCTCCCGTGTCTCCCTCCATAACACCTCGCCACTGATTTTTAGTCCAGTTCTTGTATAATATGGCATAGCTCATAGCTCATATTCCACTCCTTAATAATAGCTTCTTGACAGCCACCCTTCTACTGAGACCATTTCTAATGACACTTCAGTAAGTTCTGTGTCAGGTCTTTGCTTTCCCCTTAATTTCTAAGGACATAATTTTCAGACATTGTTCATCTGGTGTAGATAGGACAATTATACAAGGACACACTCCACCATGTCGAGAAATAAAAAGTTCACCTTCTTGGTGCAAAAATACTATTTTATGCTGTTGTTCATACATTCAGCTAAAGACATTTGAACAAATGATGAGTTTTTGCAACAGGCCACTAGTAGAAAAGTGCCCAAAAAATTCAAGTTAAAATTAGTTCTTTGCCAAGTTTCCTGCATTGTGTAGAGACAACACAGATTCATAGCTCACCCTTAAGTGGCTTAACATAAAAAAACAGACTGGACTGAAAATGGGTAGAAGGAAAAAAATAGCCAATGTCTTTTAAAAAAAAACAAACAAAAAAAATTACAAGAAAATCTGTGTTGTTGAAAGCAAAACAAAGAAATAAGGGGTGGCTCAGTACTTTTCCACATTACATATTGATGATAAGACAATCAACAGCTCCAATTTATTTTGTGCAACTGTTACTAAATGTTCCCATTTATTACAGGAAACAGCATAAAGACACCCCAAGCACTGTGAGAAAGAATGAGAGGACGGTGCCTTGATTTGTGAAATATAAATGAAATAATTCAAGTGTAAAAGCAATGTGCTTGTTTCCAAAAAGGAACCCGAATTTTGCTGATAGTTGCATTCATGAAATTCCTATGAAGTGATCCCACTAGGGGGCAGAGTGGGATTCCTGCTAATCCTGTTCTAACAGGAATTACACAATTCATCCCAGTCCAGGTTCTGAATATAACAGACCTCTTTGCAACGATAATTGAATCCTGAAAAACAAGCACAGCTATTGCTCAACTGTCAGGAAACTCTTATATCTGTACAAGCAAATCTAATAAAACCAATCTGTTGCCTTCTCCTTACTCATTATATAAATTATTAGATCTTATTCAGCTTTCCAATGACAAAACGTGACTAATCTTCAAAATCTCTCCAAAGAAACAATGAAAGGAAGGAAGGAAGTTTGGAGGTTACACAGAAATACTTCATAAATGTGACACCAGGAAACAGAGGAAATGCACGTGTCCACAGGGCTGCTGGAGATCATACAGGAAGAGTCGTGGACTTTAAATAAATAATAAGCATATAGAGTGTAAAGCTTCCACACTAAACATTATGTGGACTACCAGCTACATTTATTTTCTTATATATCACATTAAATCATCTTTTCACAGATGCTTCCCCACAGCTGTGCTTTACTTGTGTATTTTCTTATATGTATATATTCTTTTTACCTTCTTTCAGTCTCTGGAGTCGACATGTTGCTGCTGAGTCCTAGGGATTCCTAAAGAGATGAAAAACACATGTTAAATATATACATATATACATACTCTTTTTCTACTCAGCTGGACTAAATTTACCAAACCTAGAAAATGTCCATGTTTCATCATATTTTAGGATCTACTTTCAAGAACTGTGTCAAGGCCAGTTCTTTTCCCCGCAGTCACTCGGATGACTTTGTGGCCTAGTACACTGACTAAATGATAAATCATGACTAGCCAATTCCTCTGCCTCTTATCAGGCCCGTCTGCTGACACACAGAAAAGGAAGTTGCCTTCTCCCGGGATCTGACACGCTCAGAACTGGACACTCACCTGAATCTGTGAGCGCAGCTGCACTGATGTGGCCACTGAGTCAACCTTTCCCTGAAACACACATACACGGGAAGTGGAGGAGTAAATTATAGTGTCATCATAACATAAAAATAGACATAATTTTCATCTGACTGAATCAGCCAGGGCACAAATGGAATAACACCATTCATTTTCTCAAAATTAGATTCAGAGTTGTTCCAAAGTCCAAAGTTAACCATGAATAATTAAAACAAATAGCATGTATTCAGTAACCTGTCCTCCATACTAACTGAGGTTAAAACCAAAAGTCAGAATCAGAAACCAAAAACAAGTTCACAGCTCTGCATGTCGGAAAATATGCTTACTCGCTTTCATGCAAGATGAGAAAATCAATAACGTGTCTATTTATTGTAGAGCTGCTAACTAACATAAACAAAAATACAATGTGGTAACGTGACTTTTAAAAAGTGCAGGCAGGTGGATTTTGTCCCCTTCTGTTTGCCGGAGGCCTGAAAACATCCATTAAGTTCAGAGTTAATAAACAGCAGAGTAATAGATACTGATACACACTAAACCTTACAACCTGATCTTAACGGACAAGAGAAAGACAGTTTACCATCTCTGCATCCTGCACTACTTTGCGTTTCCGTAGCTCCTCCATCCTTTCGCAAACGTCACTGAGGGAGGTGCCGTAATACTGAGAGTACTCCTGAGCCAGGTCATCTAGGTTCCCCACCGAGCCATCCTGCAAAAGAGGGATTCAGACTCGTACTCAGATACGACCACTGATCAGGAGAGGAAAGCGACACCTTGTGAGGTTTGACCAAGATGCTAAACAGCAGGCAACCACTGTAAACATGAAGCCATTGTTTGAAAGTTTAGCACTGACACCAGTAACATAAACAGCCAGGAACCACTGAGATAAAGCGCCAGGGCATAAGATAACGCATCAAAGACACCCAGCTGCAACACCAACTCTGTTTGCACCAGCTTATCATCTTCCTGCCCGGTGACCCCGTCCCACCTCCTCAGCCCTCCTCAGACCTGACCCCAAGGCCAGAAGAGGCAGCGTGTGACGCAACTACAACACTCACTCTGCTCTCACAGTCATCGGGACTTGACTTCACTTGACAGTCTTCCGTAAATCCGGAGAAGCAGAATCACTCAGTCAGATCACGAGTCTTTGCCCTGACACACAGCTCGTTCTCCCTCATGTAACCCCTTTTTGGTTTCCTTCAATTGTAAAACCTGAATGCTGTGTGCCTCTTGTTGTGTGTGAAGATAATAAATCACAGAATCTGTGCTGAGCTTTATGGTTTAGTGACCCTTGGGATCAGAATTAACACAACGTGGGAGTTCTGTTTTCATGGAGATGATCCTCGATCTAAACAGAAGGTTTTAAATCAGAAGAATTTAAAGTAACTCTCAAAAAAATACCATTAGAGTTTATCATCATGACCAACCCATATAAGTTTTGTGGTCCAATGCAACAGGAAAGAAAACAACATTTCCTCTAAAAAAAAAAAAAAAAAAAAAAAAAAAAAAACAAAAAAAACCAAAAAAAAAAAAAACAAAAACAAAATA